>VWZY01007045.1:35335-48443 GCA_013399075.1 Chloroceryle aenea
CATCAGAGAAAGTTTAGGTTAGATATCAGGAAGCATTTCCTCTTGGAAATTGGAATGCACTGCCCAGGAACGTGGGGGAATCACTGTCCCTGGAGATGTTTAAGGAAAGGCTGAATGTGGCATTTAATACCATGGTTTAGCTGATGTGGTGGTGTTGGACATAGGCTGGACTTGATGATCTCAGATGTCTTTTCCAGCCTCAATAGTTCTCTGATTCTGTGATTCTGTAATACATGTGTCTCAGTTATATGGCTTTAATACTTGGCTTGGTTATATTCTTTGCTTTGCATTAAAAAAATTTCTAGTGTCAGCAAAGTTGATACTTCAGAAAGCAGAAAAATCTGGATAAGAAAAACAAAGAAAAATACTATACTACTTGTATATGCTCACTAAATATGTCCACCTCTCTCATCAAATTATATGGAACGTTTCCCTCCCTATGTGTTTAAAAAAAAAGTACTGTCTTTTGTTATCATACAGGTGTTTTTCTATAGCACATAAAAGACAGCCCTAAATGCTCAATGAGGAAACTGATATAAGAAGTCAAGGTTTTGTATTTATAGATCTGATGAACACTACCCTCAGTTAAAACTGTCAGAGTTGATAATTATAATTGAGTCAGTTATAGACAATGGATCAATCACAACAGAGAGGCAGTGGCTGTGAATTTAACATTATGAACAAACCAACAGTGGAAAAACAGATATATGATATACAGGAGTCAGTATTTCTGGTTTGTAGGATTTTCCTATAATTTTTTTTTCCATTTCAGTTTAAAAGTTGAATACCTGAAAGTTCTGAGTAACCAAAAACGTAAATAAAGTACATTGTTTGATTTTTAAAGATCTTAAGATCTTCATTTTAAGTATAAAAAGTAATTTTGTTCATTTTTCTTTGAATGTAATTAATATATATTTTAAAAATGGGAATTAATTTTAATATAACCTAAAATTGCTATGAAAAATACAAACCTCAAATATTTTTAAAGTTTTAAAGATTTTTCAACACCATAAAATAATTTTAAAGCATTTATTTTCAATTAAGAGCTTGTAGATTATGTTCAGTAACTAAAAAGTTTCATTAATAAGTACTTGCTAGAACATAGCAAGCTTCATGTATATTGCACTGTTTTCTATTGAGTTTTTCTTGCAGAAAGCATTCACCTCTTTAAATTTTTATCCTAAATACTTTTTTCTCCCTTTCAATAAATTTTTAAACAGTATTAATAATTCAGTAATTTCTGGAGAAGAAAAATTTGTAAAATAAAGATAGGATTGTCAGTATCTAGTTCTTCTCTGGAGCTTCAAGTTTCTAATCCTGGATATCAAAATATAAAAATAACTCAAGAATGGGAAGAACCAAAGCATAACTGAAGCTTTGAAGTTAATTTGCAGGAAAAGAAGGTTTTGATTCAAATTTGTCTTTGATGTTTTTTCTAAGCAAGGTATCCATTCTTGATTTTGGAAAACATACTCATATGTCACAGTGTATTCTTTAATCTACATTTATATTCAATGATCTTGTTTAATTATACAGAACAGTAGCTGCATATTCCTATATGGAATATGTCACTAGAATGCTTTTTATTCTCATGAGGGTTTCTTTTATTAAATTTTTGTTTATTTATGTATAAGAACTGAGAGTATAATACATCCCTTTGTCTGCGTTACCATCATGCCTGCTAAATGAGTAGGAGGAACTAATTTCCATAGATAGTTATCTATAAGAAACTTATAAACATTGCAGTTAATGATACTTAATTGAAAAATAGAGATACCAAGAATTCTTTTATTTAAACCAAAGTAAAGATCCAAGAAAACTGACCCACCTCTCAGGAAAGAAAGCAACAAGCCAATTACACAGAAGAAAGAGTCATTAAAAAAAAAAAAAAAAAGTGGTCTGCAAAATCTCTGGCAAAGGACCAGGATGCAAATATCACAGGAAGTGATAAACACAAGAAATCAGCATCTTGTGAAATGCAGTAATAGAAAGATGAGTGTAGTAGATTTGAGAGATGAAAAGTTCTTATGAAAGTAATTTCTTATATTAAGGTATTTCTTATTTTTCCAAATGTTGCATTGTTTTCATTTTGTAAATAATGTATGTTAGCTCAGTAGCCATACAAAGACATGAAACTTACCAAGGGTAATATTTACATAAACTTGTCAGATTAGTGCAGGTAAAGACATAGATTCTTTTTGCTGAGAATAAAAGCTATCATGAATAGTTTTAAGAACAGCAGGAAGTTTTGACTAAGTTCCACCTGCAGAATCTCTCTCAGACATGAGTGGTCCACTCTGCATTTAATTCCTGGCACCTGATTTCCTTGGTGGCATTGACCATCACAGCCTAACAGAAGGAAGAACAAAAGTAGACTTAGCTCTAAAACACCAGCATGAGGAATGGCCTTCAATCTGAAAAATAAATTTTGATAAGCTGAGGAGATATTACATAAATCCTCACTACGCCAGTATCTAACACTTGGAAAATGAGAACCTCTTCCTTCACTTGTGTCCAGTAAGACATCATTCTACTGGAGAAAAAATGTGGTTTGGTATCAGTCTTACATGCTTTCAGCTTCAACTACTTAGACATCTCAAACTGGGCTGTCCAGAAGAAGTTAAATGAAAAGACAAATGTGGATAGGATTTTCAGCACTACAGGTGAAAGGCTACACTTTAATTTGGCAAAGGATGTTTAAATTAGGCCTTATAATAGGTTGGTTCCCCATTATTTTGTGCCATTAACTTGGTTTTAGAGAATACTTTAAAACACCTTCACTTGTTAAATCTTTCACAGCTGGCTTATTGTCTCCCTAACAGAAAATGAGAGGCAAAATGTCAAGAAGAGCAAGGATTATCTTAACCTTGTACTACACTGATCAGAACTCTTCTCGAAGTCAATGATTGCAAAACTTGTTCAGAATAACCTGATGACTCAGTCTCCCAGAATGCTAATCTTCAAAATCAGTGCAGCAAGAGATGAGAGGATTAAAGCCACATTCAACTGTAATGAGATCCATCATTAAAGTCAGAACACAGCCCATTGACATGAGACGTCTAGCATGTATAATTGCTTTTACTTTAAAATTTTCATTAGCACAAGAATTTAGAATCATTGATCTATCATTACATTTTGCCTATTATTTTCATTTTTATCTTATAACTTAACTAAGTTGTTAATAAAGCTCTCAGTTTTCTGCAGGTACTTGCATTGTAGCTTCAATTTATACAGACACCAGATTTTATTTTATTTTTTTTAATGAGAAGAGGAACCCGACTGCATATCCTCCTCATATTATTCACCAGATTTTTTTCTTTTTTAATGTTCAAAATGTCTCTTTCTGAAATTTGCTTTTTTTCCTGCTTTTTTTTAAGTAGAGCTTCTTATTTCCCTCAGAATTATTCCCTACTTTTGGCCAATGTGTGTATGAACTGAGTTGAGCATAAGCAGTCTGCTACTGGATCATGCTTGCAGCTCGAAAACCAGGTAGTTAAGAGAAGTCTGGATTACTGATCCTTTGAATTTTGACTTTGAATAAAAGAGAATTACAGGTCTTCAAATGGTGTTTTTCCTCTTTGGCTTTGCTTACACTTTCAGTTCACTGAGAGAAATTTACTGCATGTCATTTCCAGCAAGACAAAATTATTAATAAATTTGGGGTGGGAAATAGCAAAGGATAGTCTGCATGATTAATTAGCCTAAAGAATGTGCTAAAAGAAAATAAAGAAACAAGAGAGCCAAATTATGCATGATTCACAGTTTGTCTAAGCAGAGAAATACAGTTTGGAAATGCACAGCTTTCCACCAAGTCCTTCTTTGTACACAAGGGACTAATTCTCATTTAAACCACATAGCATTTTATTTTTATCATTGAAACTGGGAACCAAGCTGGAAAACACTTAGCAATCTTAATTAATGATTTAAAAGCATTCCATAGTAACAGTTCTGAAACATCAACTTCCCTTCTTTATTTTTTTTTTCCTTTCTTTTTTTAAATTTTTTTTCTATGCTCCCCCTTCCCATCTCTTGCTTACACATACCATTGTAATTTATTGCAATTATGGATATATTTCCTTAAAATATATATTATGTTTTGACATGTGTTAAAATGATGACAAAGGCAGGAATCTAAGAAATCCAAGATAAGTTATATGATCCTCAGAGTAATTAAGGTAATCAAGACAGGCTTCCAGATTTGAAATAAAATAATATTATATTGCTTTTCCTCCTCACCTCTGAAGTTTGCTATTTCCTTGTACTAACAAAGTACAGCTATTAATTCCAGTATTCTTTAATACTTAGTTCTACTCTGGAGTGTTACATTGCAATTCTAGATTTAGTACTACTACATAATAGTAGAAAATTACTGTAATTACAATTACCTTTGCTTTCAGTTTCTCCCTCTCTCATGTAGCGTCCCTAGGAGGCTTTAAAGCAAGATAGCTAATAAAATAGATGACTGCATGCTGTAACATAGATGTGGTATGACAGGTCTGAAAGCATCAGCAGCAAATTTCCTTCTGAGATACTTGGCTCTACTGATGTTCAATGAATGAGACAATTTCTCCTGACTTACCCTTGATAGAATCTAAGGCATGAAAATATAAACAAATTATACAAAGTCATAAATTATAATTTTTGGCAGTGAGAAGGGATTAATGTAAGGCATTTTTAGTTGCATGTCAACTATTTTTTCCTGGCTGAATTGTAGTCTCAGAAAGAGATTACTGCTTTCTTAGTGCCTCCTGAAATTTGTTTCTCTCACAGCTGAATATGACAGAGGCAAAGAGGAGAAGAGGAGAGAAAGACGGGGGAGGAAAGAGAGCAGAAGTAACCACTTCTAAGGAGTGGTTACTAAGCTAAGTGCCAAATATTCATAACACAAAACATAGACTGTTGCAGTAATGTCATAATTATCAGCTGGAAACTTGCCTTACAACACATAAAAATAGCCATGAGCCATCTGGTAATCAATTTTTCCCAGGCAAAATGGAAATTAAGTGCTACAGCAAAATTGTAAATCCTTAGACAGGGAGAGTGGTAGAACAAGCAGATACCACTTGTTGTATTTATTTCTTAGGCATGCACGTTGATATTAACATAGTAAAGCAAATAAAAAATTCTTATGTTCTAAAATGTCTTACTTAAACTTCTAAGGCAGTTCATAAAAATAACAGGACATCCTTAATGACGAACACTGACTACATTTCTCTGGACTCCAGCTTCCACTCTCCTTTCCTGTTTTGGATCTACTGTTGCAATGACATTTTCAGTGAAGAACTAGAATGCCAGCTCTTAATATGAAAATCACAACTTTCAAAATTGAGTTCATTTTACTTTTATACATGCTAATTTGCAGATTATAATGTATGCAAATTTCCTTACATGTTTCACTTTTATGACAGTATTTCATATGTTTTCTACTACATCTAAGCAGTAATATATTTCTTCATTTTCAGATAGTACATAGCTTCTCCATGTACATTCATTTTGTTTATATTTGCACATTTTGCTAGGCATTATATAATTTATACTTTAGTTGATTTATTATAATTTTTTTCAGTGGCGTCCAGGTGAAAACAACATAGTGGTCAACACAAATAATAGCATACAGTGATTCAGTCTTTCAATTACTGGTGATATATCCTTCTCATTAGCCAAAAATTACTTGCAAAGATGTACCTGAACACTTCAACATAGTGTTATAACACCAGATCTTCGTCTGCTCTATATTTTCAGGAGATAAAACTTTTCAGAACTTACTCATACCAAATTTGCTGTAATTAAATACTCTAAAAACACACGTGCCTAAATGCTTCCTAAATGCATTGGCTTCTTGATGACCCAATTCTACAAGTGTTGTTTGCATCACTTCTTTTCCCAACAGTCATCCAGTATTTCACCCCTTGAGATCGACATGTACTCAAACTGGTCCATCAGTTTTAACTTCTTGTATGGCTTTTATTATCTGTGTGTAAGGTCCTATTGCTATAAACACAGCATCAAATAACTGGTGACACATTTTCCTTGACAAAAGTTTCCAAGCATGACTTTGGTGAAGGTTCTGTGCCTTGTCCAACTGATCTTTTGCCTGCCTCTTACTGCTGCTGCCAGACAGGCAGAGCACAGAGACTATGAGTTTAACCAGTCCTGGCTGACAGATGAAGCAAATTAAAGCTCTTTCTCCTTCATTTCAGGTTAAAAGAATTGTTATAGGTCCATGTACTACCTCTGACATAGTTCACAGTAGGCTAGTACTAGTCAGTACTACTAATTCCCAAATGCAAGGGTTCAAATGAATGTAGCACCTTTGCTGATAGTTTTTACAGATCCCTGAGGGTGGTGTTACTAAAATGTATTTTTGGGAGCAGTTTTTGTATCTATGGCAGAGTAGTTAATTAACTATCCAAACATCTCTTATACCAAATGATTTTCAGAAGAGTCAGGTGGTTTCTAAATTCTCTGTTAAACAAGGAGGATTTACAATACTGTAACTCCCTGTTTCCCTGTTGTTGCCCTACCACCTATCTGTATTTAAATCAATACAGATACAAAGCTCATGTTTTTTTCCTTTTTTGTCAGGAGCCAGGAACTGCAAATATGGTAAATTTGAATAAAGCTGAATTACTAGGCCATACTCCATATGCGAAAAACCTCATAATGTCTGCACTTGAAGAACTTTTAAGGTCTGTGCTACCCTGTGTGATCAGTTTTGTTTCCTCCTACTGGAAGGTTTCTGATCATACTGCTGGTGCACTGAATTGAAGGTAATTTCTCATTTGAAAACAACTGAAAGACCCAGTATATTGCAATGCATAAGACTTATTTCTACAATTAGAAAAACCTCAGGTTTTCAAGACAGAAACTCTACTTTCTGATCTTGACTTGAGAATCCAGCAGATTAAATGATTTTTCTGTGAAGTTTAAGTGTTATGTACTGCCATTAAGCTTCCTTTAGCAAGCATAGTGTCTTGAAACAGCCTGTGTATTTTCTTGTTCAAAGGTAATTTTTCCTTTGTTTTAGAATACCAGATTTTCTAAAATTTCCTTAAAAACTACTCTTTTATTTAGCCAATAATATTATTTCATGTTTAGGATCCCACTGTACAGAGTACAAATATACTGTTTAAAATAAAGATTTGGAGTGAAACAATAGTACCTTAACGAAAGTTTAAGGAAGCAATAAGAAACCTTGTCCTTTTCATTCTGACTGTCAAATGCCAAATATTTTGATGGAAATCCCCATTTTCTCTCAAGTAAAAATATTGGCCAGAGCAAGCAGATTCTGTTCTGTTTGGACATGACAGTAATTACCTGCTATCAGTGACTTACCTTGCAACAGAAACCTTCTTATTATT
The DNA here is from genome assembly GCA_013399075.1 of Chloroceryle aenea. Taxonomy (NCBI): domain Eukaryota; kingdom Metazoa; phylum Chordata; class Aves; order Coraciiformes; family Cerylidae; genus Chloroceryle; species Chloroceryle aenea. The sequence goes on from VWZY01007045.1 coordinate 42,697, forward strand.
CATACCTACCATAGGTGTCAAGAAAAAACAGCAACACCACCACAATTCAACAAAGGGCCATAGGACAATATTGTTCTGCCATGAAACAAAGATGTATCAACACCAAGGAGAAAATTTGCTTGACAGGAAAGGATATTGAAGGATTTTTAAATAAAAATATTAAACATTAAAACACATTTCATATTTATCTATCAATAGTAAACCCTGATTCATAGATTCTTAAGGCCAGAATAAAAACATTGCTAAAGTAATCATTGTGAATATTGTGAGAATTATAAACTAATAAAGATTTCATTTTTGCCACCCTTGCTATTCAACTTACCTTAAGAGTCACTGTGATTAGTCAGGATGAACTGTATTAGATGGGATATTGTATCTTGACTGTGGTACTTAGAAATTAAAATCAAAATTAGATTTTCAAAGGGAATTCAGAAAACCACACAGTAAGTTTCTATCACATTTTACAAGATACCATAGTACACATAAGAAGATGTCAGTCACTTAGTGTTGTTTAAGTGGCTTGTGTACACGTTAGGAAGGGAAGGGCATTGTGTTTTCTTTGAAGATTCTTTCCTCTTCAGAGTACTGAGGATAAATTCTGGCTGGTGTCAGAAAATGTAGCATCGAAGACAACTGCTCTGTCCAAAGAAAACCATTAGAAGAAGATGTTGAAAATCTTGATGACTCAACAGGATATTAATGAACACATTCAAATTTATTTGACAGAAGATTTTTTTTACTTATGTATCATCACACAGTAATACCATCACTAAAACCATGACAGCTTGGTATGAAAACTAGCTTTAATTTGCATTTTGTCCTCTCCCAAGTCTCAACTTTTGATCTGTATCTTTAAGCATGAAAAGCATATTATTGGAAATAGAAAAAGGATTCTTCTTTCAGAATATTAAAAACAGAAAGCGTCTCAAGTATGAAGACAGTGAGCATGATGTATATTTAAAATTAATCTAAGGTTCAGAAAAAAAAAATCCTTCTTATAATTAGTCAGTTCAAAGTTACAAATATTTCATAAATATCTACTATTAGAAGCTCAGTTATGGTCAGAAAAAGAAAAAAAATGTTAACAGCCTTCATTAAAGTAATCTGGAGAAGCTGTAGATCCAGGAAAAAAATAAAGAAAAAAAAGGGGGATCATAAAACCCAATTACAAGAAGTCATAGGTATACAGTTGTTTACCTGAGGTAAATTACAGTTTTTGTGAGAGATAATCTCATCAGACTGAACCGTAATTTCAAAATTTTAAATACCTAAAATATCTTCCATATTTTGGTGCCAGTATCCTTATGAGACTTGTGGGCTTCTTGCCCTTTACTCCAAGGAGGCCAGGATTGATCAGGTTTCTCTTTAGAAGACCTCCAGTTGCATTACAATGTTAACTATGTCTATGTTAACATTTCTCATTTCTTAACAGGGCTCAGACATCGAGTTTTGATGCTTTACTGATATGTTTTCTTAGCTAACTTATATCCATCTGAGCAGCAGCAAATGCCCACAAATGCCCTCATGTTTGTTTGAGTAAACCAAGCTTCATAGGACTATGCCTATTTTCTTCCAAACATATTTAGACCAGCCTGAATTCTTCTAGTTATTAGGTTTTTCATTGTAATTTTGTTGCTTATTCTTAATAATTCAACTTAATTGAGCAATCTGGCAACTACTACAGTTTTATTCATGTCTCCTTTTCAGCAGGCTGTCCAACCCTTTCAATATGAACTTGAAGGATTTAGCACTGTTACGATGATTTACATTGGTTCCCACTGAATGAAAATAACTACGTGTATTGAGTTTATGTGGCAAACTTTTAGTAGTGGTGGGGGCTGTAAGGGTGCTTCTGTAAGAAGAAGCCAGGATCTTCCCCCATGTTCGATGGAGCCAGTTCCAACCAGCTCCAAGATGGATTTGACACTGGCCAAGGCTGAGCATTCAGTACCTGCTGTAGTTCCTCTGTGCTAACATATTTAAGAAGGGGAAAAAACTGCTGCACAACAGCAGCTGAGAGAAAGGAATGATAATATGTGAGAGAAACAACTCTGCAGACACCAAAGTCAGTGAAGAAGGAGAGAGAGGAGGTGTCCAGGTGCTGGAGCAGAGATTTCCCTGTAGCCTCTGGTGAAGACCATTATGATGCATTTTTTTCCCTTGTAGCCTATGGAGTTTAATGGTGGTGCAGATATCCTTTTGTAGCCCATGGAGGACCCCACACTGGAATAGGTAGATACACACCAAGGGTTGCTGTGACCCTGTGGAGTCTCTGCACTGGAGCAGGCTCCTCGCAGGACCTGTGACCCCACAAAAGGAGCCTGCACTAGAGCAGGTATTCTGACGCCATTCCACAGGGGAATCACACTAGAGCAGTCTATTCCGAAAGGACTGTACACTGTGGAAAGGATCCATGCTGCAGCAGTTCATGAACTGCATCCTACTGGAAGGACTCACTGGAGATGTCTGTGGAGAGCTGTGTTCAATGGGAGGGACATCATACTGGGGCAGGAGAAGAGTGTGAGGAGTCCTCCCTTTGAGGGGAAGGGGTGCAGAAGTCAGGAATGAAATTGAGCCTGGGAAGAAGAGAGGGGTGAGGGTAAACGTGTTTTAAGATTTGTTCTTTTTACTTATTATCCCCCTTTGATTTGATTAGTAATGAATTAATTTCTCTGAGCCATGCCTGTTTTGCCTGTAACACCAATTGATGAGTGATCTCCATGTTCTTATTCAACTCATGAACCTTTCATCATGCTTTTTTTCCCCTGTCCAGTTGAGGAGGGGAGTTCTAGAGCAGCTTGGTGGGCACCTGGCAGCTACCCAAGGTCAATCTGCCACACTGTGTTTTGGGGTAGATTAGATTTCACTACTGGATGGCACTAGAGCCACATCTTTGTTTCAGCATTGCAGACTAAGTTTACATGAATGTTCTTCATTCAAAAAATCTAGGTGCTTGTCATCCTTTATCTTTTTTTAATTTAATTGAAAAAAAAAATGATGGATGTTGTAAAGAGAAAGAAGAGTATACGGGTTGAGTTATTCAATTGAATAGGACTAGTGGCAAATATTTTCATCATATGAAGCAGGAGGAACAGTCACAACGAGTCTGGTATGGTAAGTGTTCACTAACAAAAGCAAAAAAATCTGTATGATTTGTGGCAAAATGCCTTCCACTAAGATAAGACCATATTTGATCTATCAGCCTTATTAGCCTTTCTTCAGGCAAAGATTTATCAAATCTGGAGTTTTGTTTGAATATACAGAGGAGCACCAAGTACTAGGTAATTCCACTATTATCTTCACTATTTCAGTATCTTAAGGCAAACATTAAGACCACATAGTAGATGTAACAAAACAAACTCACAGTAAACACTGGCAGACTGTGGAATAGCCTTGTCAGACAAAATCTGACATCTATTTTAGAGATTATCTCCAATTCTTCCCTTGCATGTTCCTTCTGGAAATCATCTGAAACACAGTACTGTTTTATGCCTTATATGAAGTGCCCCCACTGACCTCGCATTACCAATTTCTTAATATTTAAGCTGACAGATGGAGTGTTGGGATTTGAACCAGATACCAACCTTCTGTTCACATATGACTAGCTCTGCCTTTAGTAAGAGAGCTCTGTGGAAGCTGAGTCCTGTTGAAGATTTTAGACCAGGTTATATTTTTGTCAAATTCTCACCAAGAAATTCCACCAGTTGCTTGGATCTCCATTTCGAATACTAAAGCACAGCTCTTTAAGGATTCACTATCCTCTCAAAAGGTTTATTCAACTAACTAATTCAGCATTTGTTTCTTTTGATATCCTCTTCCTCTCATCCAGCAAGAGAGGCAGACCAGAATTTCATTGAATATTTCCTGAAACATACATCCAAGTAGCAAAATACCATCGCATTTCCAGTGCATCGTTAATGTTGTTCTTTGATGTCTCTTTGAAGAGTCAGGCAAGAGCTCATTTTTTGTTATCATTCATCATATTCAAAATATTCCAGATATCATATAAAACATACATATAAAGCACATAGTCAGCTATTTGGCTTCTAATAAATGACTGTGATTTCTATATTTATGAAGGCTCTGCGACATAATGGGGAAGAGCTTATTAGAACAATAGCTGCAGAGAGATAAAGTGGTTGGCAGAAAGTGAACTCATCCCTCCTCCCCCTCCCCTTCTTGCTTCCTCTACCCCTTGTTTCTCATAAAATGTGTGCTGAAAGGGACGAGTATAAAGCAGAACACAGAAGCTTCCCCAGTGAGGGCTGAGAGATCAGATCAAGTCTAGGGGCAGGGATTTAATTCAAGGCTCCTTTTGTTGATAGCTGCTCACAGTACACTTTGAGCATTTAGTTACTTCATGCCTGTCATCAGTCCTTTAACACGATTGCAGTGCTCTAAGTAGAGCCAGACATCAAGCTTTAACAGCATCACAGCATGAAAATTTAAACACCCAACTCTTTATTTTTACTGAAGAACAGACACCTAGCTCTTCGCCTACACAAAATCAGGAGTACCTCTCACTGACTTTATGCACACACATAGATCCAGGCTGTTCTTCCAAAACTTTTGTCTGGTTCAAGAGAAACACAGTTTTTTTCCAGCAGCTCTGAAAGTCTCTGCACCAGTGAGGAGGGGTTAGCATAGCTATTTTTACAAGATTTGTGCTGATGAGTCCAAGTAATAAAATGGCATTGTCTTTTTAGCCCCTTTAGGGGAAAAGAGTTAAAAATCCATTTGTCTTGAGGTGACAAGAAGATGAGGGCAATTCTTCCCCCCGCATTGTGTAATTTCTCATTTTCCCAAAGATCTTATAGCTCTTCTTTGAGGACCAGCAAACTCAGGAGAAGGAAAAGAAGCTACAGGAATGAGTTCTGCATATGTAAAGTTTCTTATGATACCTTCCTGATTGCACCACTCAAAAAGCCGGTAGGAATCAAACGAATCAGTATCTCCTATCTCTGTCTAAAGATAAAATTCCCACAGTCATCCAAAGGGGAAAAGTCAATCTCCTCACTTGGAACTCCATTTTGAATACTAAATCACATGGATGTAATATCCTGGATGCAACACTATCTACTTCCCACTCCTAATGCCTCCACTGAGTTAAGTGTTTGTGTGGTGAGGATTCATTTTGCTTTTTCCATGGATCAGCACAAGCAAAACAGTTCCTGCCTTCCTGTAAGCACAGAAACATTGAAAGAAACTGAAGTTCTCTCATGAGTAGATATTTAAGGTCTATAAATACAGTACGTTGCTGCAAAGTACATTATGAATTACTTCATCATTATATAAGGCAAAAGAATGCTGCTGCGATGAAACAGAAAAAAACCCCAAACCCAAACACGTCAAAGGCTGATGCTACCTCAGCTCCAACCTAATGATTTCCCTCCTAAGAAAAACCAGCACAATAAATAAAAGATAACATGAAGCTTTGCAAAAACAGTGGCAGAAAGAGGATACAGCAACTACTTCAGTCCCTCAGCAAAATGTTAACATCTCCAGTAATGACGCTAAATCCACAAAACTCAGTTGTTTTTTTTTTTCATGAAGACCTAATAGATTTCTTCTCTTGTCAACTATTAAATGTTACTCCAAAGGCCAATTGTGTAAAATTGAACATCAATTTCAACCCTGATCTTTTCAAAGTTGCCTCTCATCTGTCAAGCAAGGTCTCTCTGTCCTGCCATTTTTCCCTTTCATTCTCAACTCAAGGTCAATGCGATTTTTGGTTTTCTTTTTTTTTT
>VWZY01007045.1:49319-68853 GCA_013399075.1 Chloroceryle aenea
TTTTTTTTTTCTCTATCAACTGATAAAAATTAACTGAAACATGCTTGAAAAGATGTCACTTTAAAGATCTCATGTCTTGAAAATAGTGGAAATTAAATACTTCATATATGAATTTGAACTGTGAATCTTACCAGAAATTCAGGCTTGAAGAAAATGACCTTCTCAGTTTTAAATGCATGGACAGTTTCACACTGGGATAATGCAGCATAGAGCATTTTCTTACTGGCATATGGTATGCTTCAGAGAAAATATAGCACAGAATGCTGGCAACATAGTAAGCCATCTTAGCCTTTGATATGAGAACAGGTTTTTAGTGCTACATGGTTTCTCTATTATAGGTAAATGGTGTACATGTTGTACTTTTTAGAAATATTATTTTAATTACTCCCGTATTTTACTTTAAGCTTTAATATATTTGTATTGATTACTTGGCTATTTTATATGACTCATTCCATTCCTAGATTACAAAGTATGAGAACTCCTGACCATAAATACCAGGAGTAGTCTAGCTAAGACATTGTTAGTTTGAGGTATATTTCAATTAAAAGCATAAATGTAGTATGTGCTAATAACATTTCAAAGCACAAAATATTATGAAGTTGTGTTAGTGATCCAAAAAATATGGAATAAAATCTGATTAGTGTTGCTAAACTCTGAATATCTTAATACTTCAGTGTTAGCTTGGGCACTTAAAATAGCATACTTTAGTTTTGTAATGCATTAACATCTTCACAATGCCACATCAATAAATGATGTCTATATATATATTATCTATATCTATATAATGTAGAATATCAGATCATATTGCTATGTTTGTTGCCATTGTGGTTTTGAACATGATGTGCACAGTACAGTATGTTCAGACACAACAGTTGTTCAGCATAAAAAGAAGCCCTTTCTTGTCTCATGATGAAAAAAAGAAATATTTCCGATAGTCCAACAGACATCGATACATTCCATTTCAGAATAGGATCATATTAATTTTCTATGAATGGTCAGAAGAATCCTCTCCATAAGGATGTTGATAACAGACTTTACCAGCCTTACTCCTCATGGATCATATATTAACAGTAAAAAGTTTATGAGTAGAATCAGAACAGCTTACCATTTTTGATCTCCTTAAAGTAGAAATAAACACAAATATTTTCCATGTTATAGCTGTAATTTTAATTTTTGAACAGCTGTTCACTTACAATTTTGACCACATTTTCCCTTGGTCACAATAACACTATTAGAATTGTGTTTCCTGTTTTAATGGTAAGGTGAAATATTCCCACACTTTCTATGAAATTTAGTTACTTCACAATTGTATTGTCTTCTTTTCAATGGATATTAACTAACAAAAGACTTCAATGGAAGGCATATTTATAAACATTTCATTTCTAAATTTTTTTTTTTTTTCCCAGTTTCACGTCCATGATTAAAAACTTACACCATGATTGCTGCTGTAAAGTATGATCTAGAGAAAAATAACAGTTAGGATAATTGTGAAAAATTCCTTTTGAATATGATTTTGTCTTCAGAAGGAAAACACAGAGAAAACAATTTTATTCTACAAAGAGAAGTTTTTTCATCAATTATTATAAGCATGTGTAGGTAAATTTTGCATTCAGAAGAGTGTTGTTTCCAGCCCATGGAAAATTTCATGACAAATTAGTTTCTTTCTAGAGCTTTCTTGTCCAATATCATTATGTACTAATCAATCACACACCAGCTTCTTCATTTAGTTCAGATATAAATTTCAAAGAAATATATTCTTCACCCTGGCAATGAAATCTTGGGTTTGTTTATCTTTTAACTAACTGCAACATGATAGATTTTCAGGGAAAATACTTGATGCATTCAAAGTCAGAAATATCCTGGAAGTTGCAGTGTGTAAGGCACTGAGAACTACTGAAAAGTTTCTTAATTCTTGTACCAAAGGCTTTGGAGGTTGTGCATAAACCTGGTAAGTCTCCTGTTACTGAGATTACTTTCTTTTATAGGCTCATAAACCAACAGATCCATAACCAGAAGTTTGCAGGCCTCTTCTTGGTGAGAAAAAACCCAAACCAAACAAAACACAAAAATGTCTAAAAAACATCAAAAACCCAAGTCCAAACAATGTTATTATAGCCTAGGCACTAGTCCTGTATGTGATGAAGCATCAAATCTAAGAAAGTAGTTAATGTCACTTTGATATAAATTCATAAAATGGGTTAGCCAAACCTCAGATTGACCTTCAGTGTAGTACTTCATCACTTCCATGGTGGAGAGCTGAGATCCACAATAGGACTCACAGGGTCACATCACTTAATTAGGGTAGGAAAGCATCTTAAGCAAGTTGATCTACTTGAGAATTCTCTATATTGCAACACATTAATTGATTTTCCATTTTTCAACAAGGAACTACATTAATTTCTGCACACATTTGGGCACAAAAATTAGTATGTGCTTACACAATGATTGATGACATGAGAAGTGAGGTCATAAAGCATTGAGAGCAGTGTTAAATCTTTCAAGCCCTTAGCTTGATCATTTACAGTGGAAAAGTCTGGAAATCAAGGAGAAAGGATGGTTTTCTTTTGGACATGCAGAAATGCAAAGTTCACCAGTAGTAAAACAACAGACATGAAGCTAGTTCTGTTTCTGGCTAGGAATGTACACATGCAAACTCCTCTGCTCTCAGGCCTTCGACGGTTTTCTTGTATGCTGAACATACAACATCCCTGTCATCAGCACACCTAGGGGCATTGTCAAACCACATCTCAGCACAATCCCAATACTGCTGGAGGCGGTTATTTGCAAGGGTTTTGTCAGCATTAAGAGACTCCGATGACTGGGCTTTGCTCTGTCTTTACTACTTTGTGTTAGTATGAATATATCATAACACATAATGTTTATACTGCAGTACAGTAAGCACAGTATACCAACTAATATTCACCTTCTCCTTTTACTGTTGCCACTAATCGAGTCAATAAATAATCAGAAGGGTTATTAGAAGGATAAGGTTCCTCTCTAGGCCTCAGAGTGCCTACGCAGCCAGAAAAAAATGCTCAGTTAAAAAATCAGGTCCCTTTATTTTCATGCCGTAGAAACATTCTTACTCTCATTTTCAGGATACATTTAGTGAAGAAATGAAAAGTTCACTACTCATTAAGAAATCATTGAGCTCTGGGGTCTCTTTTGGAAGCCAGACTAAGTAATTTAAAGGAATTTCTACTTTGTGTGGTAAAGATTAAAATAACTGGTATGAGTGCAGGAGTTTGTAAGATCCTGGGAAGGGATATGAAGGGGAAAGATTTCTTTCAACACGATGAATGATTTTGAAGGCCTAAATTAAGCATGGGTCTGAGCTTCCACAGAATTAGATAGATACTTGATTTCAAAGTGAGAGGGAGTTTTGATTGCAGGTAATGCTTTTGCCTCTAAGCCTATGAGAAGGGGGGTGAAAGTTAGCAGAACCCAAGGTAGACCAGGGGCTGAACCAGGAGAACCCTTGCCGGGAGAGGAATCGAGGACTGCTCATGCTACCTGAGCAACCAGGTCAAACATGTCCCCAGTAATGAAGATCCATCCATTACCATAATATGCAGGCTGGCACTGTAGATCACTTTCATGGTCTCCAAAGAAGCTGAGCAGTTATCAGTAACATTCAAAAATCCACTGGAAAGTCATTCATTTCACTTTATGGTCCTAATTAGCCATTTGTATAGTTCTATAATTAAATATGTTCCTTTCTCATCAAGTTTTTCACTTTAGTAATGATACCACTGTGCCACAAACAGGCCCCATGCTGTTTGGTTTGGGACTTATTCATAGCATTTAATTGGTCACCCAGTGGTTAGCCAATCACCCCTTCTATGGGAAGCAACACTCTGAATGCTGTTAATGGGCTAGAGGCACACTGATTGCCTCCTGGTACCCAGCAGTACTGGGAATAAAGCAATTTCCTCCACTGTGTTGTGTGCCCAATAGCTAATCCTCTCCACTCCTGAAATGCACACTATTTGGTTATAAGTATTTGTACTGTCTTACTTACCGCTGGGTTGTTAATAGGCAGTGATTCTTCAATGCTCCTTCAGTGAAGTTACAGTCTGCTTGCTGACTGCTAATTAAAACAAGTTTGCACTCTAAGATTGCAACTAAAAGGTAGCAAGGTCATATTATTTAATGCAACAGTCTTTTATTTAACAATGTTTATAGAGTATTTATATGTGAACATTTTGCCAACAGGCATGGCAATTATTGATCATGTCAATACAGTCAAAATGAGCCAAAGATTAATCTTTCCTTCTTTGGAGTATGATCACTAGGCTCTACCCATCTTTCGGACTGCACAGTTAAAAAGCAGTGTGTGCATGCAGATCTATCCTCTAGTCTATTTCTCAGCCTGAAAAAAAAAAAATTTAAAACTAAAAGCAGGTGAGCAAACAATGTTCTAAAAGGACTCAATATGCCAGGAGCTGTTATAGAAATCAAAGCATATATTCATTAGTAATGGAGTAAGGTTAATGAAGCAAAGTGGTTATGACATGCAGAAATAAATTTTATTTATTACTCCGTATTTTTGTGCTACTTATTTAAAATACAGTTTGAATAAGGACCTCTATCAGCAGAGTATCTGAGTGTAATCATCTGTTGCATGTGGTTATTCCTTTCTTTCTGCTTGTCCCCAGCAAAAGACAAGCTGTCACCAGAAGAAATAATTGTGTTCCATCTAGTTTTACTTTCTACTTTACTAACAGGAAGACCACAGAATAATTCTTAATCATATCATTTCTGAAATTAATATCTGAGACAGACATAAGAAGTGCATTTTTTAAAAAGCTGCTCAACAGTCTTTCACTTCTCCATATATTGTAATAGAGGTTGACTTATCTTGTGTGTCCAGTACAATGTAGAGCAATTTCGTCAAGGCTCTACCACAATGTGTACCTCAATCAGAAAAATTTTGCAAATTTTTTTTTTTTTTTTTAAATAAAAGTAATATGTAGACCTGCACCTTGGAAATGGGTTTGATGCTTATGAAAAGCTACTCAACTTCCTTGCCCTTGATTTTTAACATATATATATTCCCAGCCAGTCCGAACTGCTGTGCTTTCTCAAGTTAATGTCTATGGAGAATATACTCAGTGTTATATCTTCTCTCACCACGTCCTGTTATCCTAAAGAAAATAGAAATGAAGCACTTTTGCTTCTGTAGTGTTGCCTTTTCTTAATAGCAGCCTTTATATTGTAGCTTTGACAGGCAGCATGATCCTCAACTTCGATTGTAGTTCTTCTGAAGTAATTTACTGAACCTTGCTTCATCTTCCCAACCTGTGGAATTTGACTAATAGTTACTTAATCAATAATAAATAAAAGTAACTGAATCACTGGTGTGCTTGATATCCACAGACCTCCTGCATGTGGGTAGTAATTCTTTTTTCGAGTTTCACTTGTATGCATGATTTTTCTTCACTCTCTTCATTTGTTTCTGTTTTGCAGAACAATAAGAGCTCATTAAGCTCAAACTCAGTCAGAGCACATATTGTATACCTTTTAAAGAACAGAGGAACCTTCCAAGGCTTTAGAGGAAGGCTGATGGTCAGGAATTGTGCAATCAATTGATTAGCCTATGTTTTGTGTAGGAGAGTGTATTTTGCACTTACCTCTTCTACTCCAATTTGGAAAACAGTTCTGCATAGAAGTAAATTCACACATATTGAATCCTGTTCAATACTTGTGTTTGTGTAAGTTTCACTTGTATTTTGATAGACTGTAAAAAGAGTTTTTATGAGAATCTTTAAATATTACTTTGAATAAAATTACAGGATTACTTCTATAATGAGTTTTGCATTATAATGTAGATAGTATAATTTAAGATTCTTACAGCACATTCTTTTGATAATTTGTGTAGCATTTACAAGATCCATCTGTGTATTGTGTGAGGATCCCTTTGCATGAGCATGAAAGTTAGTATATTGTTCAAAGGATACAGAACAAAGCTCTATTACGCCTTGTACTTTACACAGAACACTTTAAGGGAGTATATGAAAAAGAGAATGAAAGCATGCTCTTTGCCCAAAATTTACCTGTCCTGTTCCTAACAAATAACCTGTCCCTTAGACATTCCTACATCTGTTCTTCTTCCAGCACTCATAATTAATCACCTGAAGATCCAGAAAATGTGTCTAACTATAAGAGATTATTTTTCCAGTTGGTATTTAGTGTTTTTAATGGCATTCACTATTCCCTCCCTCCCCCCACCATTCGCATCTGTGGCCTCTTGTCATTTGGCCAGAAAGTGCACCCTGACAGTGCTGGGTTAACAGTTGGAATTGATGGTCTTAATGGTGTCTTCCAACCATGATGATTCTATGATCCTTTACTCCCTCTCACAGGAAAAACAAACAAACAAACAAACAAACATCACCTGGCACATAACAGTATGATTTTTTTTGTTGGGAAAGTCAACAGAAACATTTTGATTGCCTTAAGTCTTGAATCAGATTCGTATCAAATAATACCAGTCATGGCTTGAGTATCTACAAAATGTGCCATATTGTTCTAATTGTTTGACCTGTGTACACTAAGGTTCAGAGAGATTAAATTAATTTGTTATCACCATTCAAGAGTCTATTCTGGAGCCCAAAACAGTATCTGTAACTGCTGAATCTCAGACTACTTCCCACTCACCAAGAAATGTTTAAGGGTCAATATTTTCTTCATCATCTATTAAATATTACTATGCTAGGCAATAATATCTGCCATAATGATATTTTTGGTCTTTGTGAACAACAGGTGAATATATTAAAACCCACATAAACACCCTTTGTTTCATCTAAGTGGAAAGAGGGTGAACCTCCTTTTAAAATGTAACCAAACACTGAACAGGCATGTATTGATGCTCACAGGTACCCTGGAAGGGAATGTTTCTGAAACAGTTCTGTGTAAGCCAGCCACTATGGCTGAAGCAATAAATGCAGACACCCAACCTGGGATTGCTGGAAGGTTTAGTGAACATGACCTTTCTGTCAGCATGGCCTTGTACAGTCCCTTACAAGTGCTTCATGATGACTCACCAGCTTAAATGTCCCAGCACAGTAGTCTGCTGTTTGATGTAAGGATATTCTGTGGTCTAGAGTTGCGTGGTGGGTAATAGTTGACAAACCCTCTGTGCAGGAGAGACAATGTGTGCATCTGAGTGTGTTCAAAGACATCTGAAAACCAAAAGATAACTAGATCTGCCCTTTGCAGCGAGCAGGAGAAAAGTGCACACTATGCCTTTCTGGAAAAGAAGCATGCTAAAAAAATGGGCTTGGAGATATGCTTGCAAGAAAACTGCCTGCCATGGATTGATTCTACTTTGTTCAAACCAACAGGACTGGGTGAATTTTCTGTAAATAAGCTTGACTACACCAAAGAATATTCCAGGCTCATATAATCAATTTGCTCTCCTAATGGAAGCAAAGCCCCAATATTGGCTGTGTGGGCTAAAGGGGAAATGATGTTATTATCACCTGGCTGGGAGAGCTAATCTACTCTGCCATGCATCATGATTTAATTATTCCTAATTGATCCTTGATAGATGGATGTCAAGTCTGGCCTTGCTTGGCTTCAATTATAGCAATTTCACAACCTTACTTTGTAGTGGAGCTTGGCAAATATCTGATGATTTCTGTCTCTCTCAATTTCTGATTGAGCACTTCTAGGTTTACTTAAATGTTACATGAAACTTTCACACATTATGGCACCAAAGAGAAAGTGAGTGAAGACTTTACAACAGATATTCTTTGTAAATTGTGGCCATGTCCAGTTTATACAGTACTGATGCTCTGTTGGTTACTCTTCTATGCTCAGGTGCTCTCTTATCTTCTAAGAGAGGAAGGGTGAAAAAACATCAAATGTTTAAGTACAACATATTTTTGAGTTAATTTTTTTTTTTAATTTTCATTTGCTGGAATGTGCATTCGAGTAACAAAAAAAAGGCAAATATGTTATTTTATAATCTAAGAAAATACCCATAGGATTAATTGTGTTGTCTCCTTTTGGATCTTTTTGTTTACATTTTAAATAAATTAATAGTTCAAAACATGCTCAGGCTGTCTAGCCTCGTGATTGCTAGAAAATAAGCAAAATAACATCCTAAGAGATTTATATAAACAGAATAGGAAGGAAGAGAGATTTTAATCCATTCATGATTTTCTATTTTTTTTCCTTAGTCAATCTGCTTTCTTTAACATCAGTTCAACCTAACTCTTTTTTTTTTTTTTTGACAAAGTGGTGCTATTTGTAGTAAGCTTTCAATACTATGGAAAACATGTTGAATTAAGGTATCATAATTAACAATCTATTCCAAGACATCAGTAATTTTTCAGGTACTACCAGAGAAAAGTCAGTAATAGTATTCACTGGGTATATGTTTACCGGAAATCTACATTAGACTAGGTTTTTAGTAATATTACTTATTAACTGGGGGAGCTACATTAATAAGCCAGATCAGCACCAATAAAATATAAAGTAAAAGTATGTCTTTGCCTGTGCTTTGAAAAGATGGAACCACTTGCATTCTCTAGGTATTTTTCGTATTTTTTCAAAAAGGAAAATTAGTTTCTTTGGTTTTGCAATATTTTTGGTTGTACTTCATATTGATTAGCTTAAAAAGCAAAATTTTATAGCATGCTATCATATTGTTATGGTAGGTGATATTAAATATACATTAAACTCATTATCTGATATATAGAAATTCAGAAATTTCATGTCTATTTTTGTTAATGACTTGATATAATGTCTTACCATTTGTCAACTAGTCAAGCAGATGTATCTCTAAAGCACTAAAAGAAAAAAAATACTGAGCCTAGCAAAAGTGTTGATATTGCTGAGTACTTTTACACACAGACACATGTGGAACTTGCAGAAAGAATTTCTTATAAAAAAAAAATAATATTTCTATTGTAAATAGAATGATAGATGAGTTGGATAAGAAAAAAAGATTATTGGTAGGCCATTCAGACAGTGTTTTCTTATTTCTGGGAAAGCTATCACCAGAAGATAAAAGGAAACCATAACTATGAAGTCTAAAGCCACTTTGCTTCATTTATCTTACAGTCTTAGTAAGCATTAAGGAAATAAGATAATCCTGACATAAAATATTTGAGTCAGCAGCATGACAGTCTTTTACATCTTTGGAAACAGGACCTGCATTTGTCCCCCAGCAGCTTTGTTGTAACACATAATGCATTTCTTGCTGTTAACAGAAATACAAAACAGCTTTGATATCTCTATTCCCCTTACACACAGCTTTCACAGCTTCAGGTCTGTAATAGTAAGTCATCCAATGAAGCCTTAAGTACAGTCCTCCTCCATACCACAACTTCAGCCACATCCCTTAATAATAATGCAACTATATTTGTTGTTCTATCCCTTTCTGAATGGGCATTACTGCCAGGCCTACGTCTGACAAAGGAAAATGCCATGGTGTAAAGCATGAGATTATTCTTCCAGAGTATTTGCTGTAGAGCATTAACCAAATGCACCATCATCTTTGTATGAAGTTCTCAAAATCTGTGAGGCAGAACTGCAGTGGTCCGTGATATCCTTTACTTCCACTGGGGCCTATAGAGGACTGAGACAGCATTAAAGTGGACAACACTTGCCAAGGTGTTCTCATGGAACTGAATCATTGCTTCCTAAAAGTGGTTTCAGGCAGCAAAATTCCTTTGGAGCCCATGGCAAACAGTAAACCTGCTTCTCTCTGCAGCAGCCTGTCTTCTGTAAGATTATATTGGCCACAGCACACCAGGACAACCTAAAGCAAGTTATTAATACTTGATCCTCTTATCGTCAGGCAAATGAAATTGTTCTTTTGGCTTAAAGAGTGTAGGAAGACTGTTCTACTTCAGAGGAAGTGGAATGTGGAAAAATTAATAATACATGGGATTCACCAGAGATGAGAAACAAAGATTGTGTGCTCACAGAACTGTAATCATTACACCTGTGTTTTGTGGGCATAAATATATCCATGATTCATATAATTCAGCCATTTAGGCAGTACACTTATATTGACTCTAACAAGGTTTCAGTATTTCCAAAGCATGACTGTTGATAGCAGGTCACTTGCTTCTATTGTTGCACTGTTGGAAGAGTTTATACTTGAAGGAACAACATGTACTTCACTGAAAAATCCCAAACATTACTCAGCAGGCATCTCACTCAGGCCCACACGGACTAAAAAAAAAATGTTCCAAAGCTGAAATATTGCAGCTTGTTTGTACCTGAAGGTACCAAAAAGTGATTTACTGTTGGCAGGTTTACCCAGAAAAATTCAGTTTGACTGCTTATTGGGAACTGTACCAGTGTTAGCATGTCTCACTGGGGAATAATCAAACTGGCAATGCCACATAAAACACTGACTGAAAAGTAGTGTAGAGGCAAGCTCTCCATTCTCCAAACATATCCCAGGTGAAACAGGATTAGTAGGCAGGCAGTTAGCATGGAAGGACTTGACATTAATAGAATATGAAGAGGCAGGGCAGAGGAGATAAACTGACAGACATTTATTTCTTTATGCTCTCTCAAACAAATATACACCATATTTTTGTCTTCCTCATTAATGTTGCTACTTTTCCATGAAAATGGGAAAGAGTAATAGCATGGGGAAAAATCTGTCCTACTTTACACTAAATATTAAGGAAGCACTGAAGCTTGTGCAAGGGGCTTGTAACCACTGCTTGCATGGAAGAATATCAAATCTGCATCTTATCCACTGTTCAGTGAACCACACAGAGGTCATCCACTGCACTGCACCGATTAAGACTTTTATAATGGTAGACATCAGTTAAATTAGGATCCTGACAGGATCCTAATGACTGGCCAGATACAAAGTCCCTTAAAATCTGTAAATGGATTCGAGCCACCACTGCTGTCTCCTGGTAGCTTTAATGTGTTGTGGAAAGAGCACAGGCTAAATAGTTGTATTGGCAGTCATCAGACTGCCTGTATCATCTGAATATCTTGTAGAAAGGCTACATAAGAATGTCTAATTAGAAAAAAAAACAAACCAAACAAAACAGAAAGCCCAAACCAAAACATGAACAACAAAACCTGGAGGAAAACTTCCAGTTAATTCTGTTAGATAGATTCAGACAAGTTGTTTGTAATACCAAGAGAAAATTATTCTCAGTATTAAACGCATTTCAGAGGATTTGAAAACCAGATCAGCAGTTCATCTAATCTAGCAACCTCTTCCTAGTTCTGCTGGATATTTCAGAGGAGCAGCACAATTTCACAATTCATCTTATCATATAAATCTACACAACTGGGAATCTTTTTTTTTCCATTACCCAGCTGGTAATCAGCATATGCCCTGGAGCATGAGGATTGGTTGGATAGAAGATAAAAGCAGAGGAGAGAAGTAATAATAATGTAACTTATTTGAAGTATTGCTTTAGACTCTAATGGATCCTGCCACAAATTAATTCTTCCTAGTACAAATGCCCTGTGGTAATGCTCTGAACTACAGATGGATCAGCTGGGTTGTGTGCACCTAAATGTCTCATGCAAAGGTGCTAGGTTTTAAAGGAAGGATTACTTAGTATTCATATATAGAACACTGTCCATTCCCTGACAGAGAACAGTGGAAATATATCTTTGATGTCCAGGAAATAAATATGTTCCTCCTTCTCAGTAGTTTCACTGTCAGCACCACTGGATAGCCCAAACTTTGTGCTCTTATTCTTTATTCAGCACTCTAGCAAATTAATTCCTAAAACCAGAAAAGGAGTTAGAATGCCTGGGGACAGTCAGAATGGTAAATACTCTATTTCTACCTGTGCTGTGTTCATTAACAGTGCCAATGAAATCAGAAAAAGGAGGCAATGGGCCTTGCCCCATCATGGGATTGGCATTTGCAGGTCGGTAACCATTATGCTTACCTTTAGGCAGTCATTCTGCAGGACAGTACTTGAGGTACCAGTGAAGCAATAACCCTAGCACCAGCATCAGCTTGCACATCTCTGTTAGCTGTCTTTACGTTTCAAACCCAGGAGAGCAGCCTGTTGGAAGTGGACTGACAGAAAGGTTTGGCCATTAGTAGACTCTTTTGTGCTGTTACCTCTTTTATTATGCTTGAGAAAAGCTTTATTTTTCTGCAAGGCTGAAAAAGATAGCCTGCAGCAGTAGCCTAGAGAAAGCAGGCATCACCAAGATAAGACAACAAGGATGAGTGACAAATTGCACTGACACGTTTGTGTTGATGGGATCTTATGAACGATGTAGAAAAAGAAGGCCAAGGGGGAGTCATTGCCTTCATCTTCAGTAGCCAGAGAGCAATTGTGCTAACTGAACGTCTGTGTTTGAATAGTAGAAGTCAAGGTGGGAGACATACCCATTGAAAGCTGTCCATTCTGATGTCTGCTTTCTATGCTGTCTCCCATACTAACATGCTTCGTAGAAATAATAATCAGAAACTGACAATAATAGAACAAGAATGAAAAGGAGAATGCGGGTTACATGACATTATAGGTTGCCATTTATTACAGTTGGACTACAAAAAGATACCAGAGGAGGAAAAAGGGTATCAAATGTGTGCTTTATGTGACTAGATATAAGGATCTCTTACTACATTTAATCCTTACTGTTAGATATGCTTGCTACCTTCCACTCACTAATAATACTTTTAAGCACAAACCCCCAAGCTAAAAGCTTAGATTGCAGCATGCAGCTTCATGTGTTACTGCCTACACAAGTCACACAGAGATAGATGTGACATTCAGCCTTGTGTAGTCTGTAAATACAGAATTGTAGAGAAATGATCTTTATGTTTATGCAGTTACCCAAAGCACTCAGAGGTCAATCGCATTAGTTCTACTGCTAGTTTCACAGGATTTTAATTTAAAAGGACTACTTTTCTCTTGACCAGTACTTTATAAAGACTACCTCATTGTGGACTTTTGCTCTACAGAAGGTCAAGAGAGATTTTCTACCTTGAAATTCTGGTTAATCACTTGGGATAAACTGACCACATCCTCTTTTTTCCAGCTGGAAACATTAGAATCAATTGCTACATGAAGCAGCAATCCCTTATAAACTTTCTGGGAAAGCACAGATGCCAGCAAGTTTGCAGCACATGTCACACATTCTCGATCTGTTGGACCTACTGTGCATGGACAATCAACAGTATATCACATAAACATTAGGACTGATGTATTATGGATACAGTGAACTTACTGTGCCTGTGCTATATATTCCCGTCTGGAAGTTTCTTACTGAAAATGAGAGGGTTGAGTGGGGTAAGTGAGGACAGGTTGCAGAAATGGTGTTTATAAAAGTGTCAGTCCATTCTTTACTGGTATGAATGTTAGTGGAACTGTGAAGCTGATGATCTGCAGTGTTTTTGATCTTATTTACTCCAGTACCAATTTATTATTGTTGGACAAAAATGCTAGTACCAGTGACTGTATTCTCTCAAAGAAATGCAGAGTAATCATAAAAACCCCACAAATAAACAAACAAACAAACAAAAAGTGCTTGACAGTATAATAAAATGCCTGTTCACTAGCTGCCTAATTTTTCTGCTTCTGTAATTTTCATTTTGGTTTTTATTCTAAGTGATTAAGCCTCCAGTCATTGTAAAACAGACAGAAATATTGATTGAATTCCAATCCAGGTCCATATTTGGCTTTATTTTTCAAATGCTTTTGTACATTTTCCCAGTGTGTTAATCGCAGGACAGAGAATTTATACAATTTTGTAATGTGCATTTCTCACAGATGAGCACTGAAAAGAAAAGAAAACATCCGTGAGGAAGAAGCGGAAAATGAGCAGCCAGAAGAACATACATTACTTAACACAGTTCTCTTCCTTATGTGGTTTCTGATTCCCCTTTGGTATCTACAAATCAGAGTTTAAGTATTTGAATTGAAATGAATTTTCCACAGTTTCTCTCTCAT
The DNA here is from genome assembly GCA_013399075.1 of Chloroceryle aenea. Lineage (NCBI taxonomy): Eukaryota > Metazoa > Chordata > Aves > Coraciiformes > Cerylidae > Chloroceryle > Chloroceryle aenea. The sequence continues at coordinate 63,233 of VWZY01007045.1, forward strand.
ACTGTCACAAGAGAAAAAGAGAAAGAAAGGCTTTCCAAAATGTATGCTTTCCTTTTAAAATAAAATTAGTAAAAAAAAAATCCCGAGGAAACATGAAAGGTTCTTATAGTTTGCTGTGTTTTCCTTATTTACCTTGATGTTCCTGTTCACAACAAAACTGTAACACATGGGCATCCCTGCAGCTGACTGCTTCTCCAGATAGCTCTTTTCATAGAATCAGTCGTAGAATCCTAGAATCATAGAATGTCAAGGGCTGGAAAGGACCTTGAAAGATCATCTAGTCCAACCCCCCTGCCAGAGCAGGATCACCTACACTAGGTCACATAGGAATGCATCCAGGTGGGTCTTGAACATCGCCAGAGCCGGAGACTTCACAATCCCCCTGGGCAGCCTGTTCCAGGGTCCATCACCCTCACAGTGACATAATTTCTCCTTATGTTTCTGTGAAACATCCTATGCCTCAGCTTTCACCCATTGCCCCTTGTCCTGCCATCGGGCATCACTGAGAAGAGCCTGGCTCTATCCTCCTGGCACTCATAAACATTGATCAAATCACCCCTCAGTCTTCTTTTCTCCAGGCTAAAAAGCCCCAGTTCCCTCAGTCTTTCCTCATAAGAGAGATGTTCCATTCCCTTAATCATCTCTGTGGCCCTGTGCTGGACTCTCTCAAGCAGTTCTATGTCCCTCTTGAACTGGGGGGCCCAGAACTGGACACGATACTCCAGATGCGGCCAAACCAGGGCAGAGTATAGGGGCAGGATATATATACAGGTAATTCACATGTGCATCAACATTTGGGACATCCTCAGATACCAAGAGAATGTTTCTATTAAAGGCTACATGTAGTTTGGGAGGAACGAATTTACCAATCCTCATGAACATACGGTGAACACTTCCTTGTCCTCTTCAAGGGGCACATTTATTTTGCTTCCAGCAAATAGTCATCTTCTTCCTGTCTTCAATTCAACAGGCATCGCAATTTATTTATATCTGTGTCTACATCTCAGATAATATTTGCAAAGATCTCATCTTAGGACAGCGATTGTTCCCACTTGTACACAATATTTTTGATGACACCTAGTAAACTTGTTGCATTTCTTATTAGCTCTAAAAGTGCGCTTGTTATACCTCTACAGTCTCATTTAGTAGACTTCATCCTGAACACCAATTTTCTGAATGGTTTTGTGAAAGACATCATGATGCTACTTGTTATCCTCCAAACTAACACTGTAGAAACATCTTTATCAAGCTATCTCAAGAAATAACATTAATTAAATAAATATGGTACTTGAGATTCTAACTGAAGGCCCTTTCACAATGAACTAAATGATAGAAGTAAATCCACATCCCAGTCTGCAGTGGCAAAATGAAGCAGGAGACAAATCTAAATTCTTTGCAAAACTCAGCTTAGAGCCTCACACACATTATGTACTTGGTACTGATCTGGAAAAAAATCCCAATAAAACACCAACAAAAAACAATCAACCAACCAAAACAAAACAAAACCCAACAACAAATATTAGTTCATATTAATAAAGATGTTTAGTTTTTTTAATAGCTCATTAGGCCACATGTCTGCTAAAAGAACAGGCATCAATGGAATCACACCTAAGCTCTACTTTAAAGCCCGAAAGGGAGACAGACTTTGTTCTGACCTCATCCACTCAGATAAGAAAAAAAATGGAGGGGAATTGTTTATTTACAGGCAGTAAAGATATTTATGTGGACATTAACTATCACTGAAATTAGAAGGAAACCTACAGCTGTTCTGTAACTAGGATACAGCCTTGCATTATACACCTAATTCTAATTAAAAAAATATATAGTTTTGGTTATGAATTAGCGTATCATAAGTGAATTAGAAAGTACTCCAAGAAGAAAAGGTTAAAATTTCTGTCCTTGCAGTCAAAATATTAGAATGAATAGCTGTGCTGTTTTAAAAAGTATTTTACATTTAAAATATGTTTATAAGCATCCTATTGTGAAGAGGATAATACCTCTACCATACTGTTGGCTACTACTTGCTTTACTTTCTGTACCCTTTAGAGACATGGTGCTTACAGAGCATCTCTGAAGCTCTTTCAGTCTGATTTGGTCTTTCTCTGCCTATAGCCACTTTTAAAAAAATATTAATCACAGTGTGATATTAGTTCAATAAAAGGAAAAACACTTCTTTTTGTAAATAGCATTGGAAAGGTAGACACAGATGTTGCCTTAAAACAGCTAACAGTTTTTGATCTTTATGGGCCTTAAGACAGCTCCTTCTCCAAAAGATACACAAGAGCAAATTAATACTTACCACAAATTGTACAGAATGTTCTCTCTTTTAAGTGAAGGACTAAACTTATATACAAAAGGATAGCCTTATGTATATAGCAACTTTCAGTTATAATAATTTTTCCTGTGCTACTAAATGAATCATTTAGTTTATAACCCTGGTCATTGCTTACCTTTCTCCATAATTTGTACTTTATAGTTGTCAGGGTTTATTGTAGTACATCACCAGTGCAATGCATTCATGACCTGGAATAATGACCCTCTAATAGGATCAAGGGACATTTAAAGTTTCTCTTTTCATATAGTTTGCAGTCTCTTATGAGCAGAACAATCAAAATTCATTGCCTAAAGGATCTTCTGTTGTTCAACATTCGAACTCATTTGCAATCATTACTGGTCTGTACTAGCCTTAAGTGCTACAGCAGCTCTGAAGTTCAAGTTGACCCTGGTCAGTGTGTCACCTTGGCCTTTTGAGAAAGGAATATTAATGACAAAAGTTCACTGATAAAAGCTATCTTTGCACAAAGTACCACCTTGCTGATATGAAGTGCAACCATAATTGCTACATATTTACAATTTAATAACTAACAGCAAACTCCCCCAGAAATGGCAAATATTCAGCACACTTATTTTCAGGCTAGAAAAACACTGGAAACAATTAGGGTCAATTTTAAAAAACATAGCTAAATATTTAGGGTGGTGTGTAGGGAAGCTGGTCTGTCTTGGATATGCAGAAGAATAAGCTTTCACATTCTAAACCAGAAAATAAATCAGATATAATAACATAAAGTCCAAAAGTCCAATGGCTAACTATAATTGCGGAGTCTTTAATTTATTGTATACTGACAAGTAGTTTTTGTTCCATTGTATCACATGTGAGCATATCTGTATTGGGTGTTGGTGCCTAGGTTTGTGTGCAGTGTGTCATGCTGCAGGGGTGTCCTCTGCGAGGAGAGGCCAGAAGCTGCCCTGTGCTAGATCCAGCTGATTCCAGCCATCCACAGTGGACACACCCCAAGACTCCTCAGCCAAGATGATGGTGCCCCCATGATAATGTATTTAAGAATGGGTAAAAAATGATGTACGATAGCCATGAGAGAGAGAAGTGAGAAATAAGGTGAGAAACATTCCTGAAGACATGAACACCAGAGAAGAAGACAATGAGATGTTTCCAGGTGCAAGAGAAGATTTTCCCCTGCAGCCCATGGAGGACTATGTCAGAGCAGATATCCACCTGGCAGCTCAAGGAGGACCCTATGCTGCAGCAAGCAGACATGCCTTAAAGGAAGCTGTAGCCTGTGGAGATCCCACAAAGAAGACATTTTTCAGGCTGGAGCAGTGACCTGTGAGGCACCTATGATGGTGCAGGTTTTTCCTGGAGGATTGTACCCCGTGCAAAAGACTCATGTTGTAGCAGTTCTTTAAAGACTGCAGCTCATGGGAAGGACCCACACAGGAGCATTTTATGAAAGAGTGCAGCCTGTGGGAAGGGCACCATAATGGAGAAGAGAAACTGTGTGAGAGGAGGCAGCAGCAGAGAGGAACTGTTTCAGACTGACTGCAACCATATTCCTCATATCCCCTGCATTACTTGGGAGCAGTGGGAGTTAGACAAGTTGGGAATGAAGAACTGAAGCTGAGCCTGCTGTAGGGGGTAGAAGGAAGGTGAGTTTACCTTTGCCTTTTTTTTTTTTTCTCACTATCCTACACTAGTCTTGACAATAAATTAGGTTTGTTTTCACCAAGTCAAGTCTTTTCTGCTCATGATGGTAATTGGTATATGATTTTTCTGTCTTTATCTTTAACCACAAACTTTTTAATCTCATTTTCTCCCCTTGTCTTGTAAAAGAGAGGGAGTAAGAAAGACACTTGGTGGGTGTCTGGCAGCCGGTCACCACAGTATCCTTTTCTTTCTAGGAGCACAGATGTTTCATTTAGACCAGAGAGTTTCCAACAAACATTTATATAGACACCCTCCACACCTTGAAGGCTTTCTTCCAATTCCTCTATCTGAATTTAGTCATTAAGATTACCATTAATAAACAAAAGGGTTTAATGTTTTTTCAAGTATTTCGTGTAGAGCCTCTGCTATGCTATTTAAAGGGACTACCTTATAGTCTTATTGTCAAGTTACTATCCTGTTAACTTCCTTCAACTTCATTATTATGCTCAAGTGACTTGTGCAGTTATAGGTAAAGTGTTTTTCGCGGTACTTGTTTCTTGATAGGCCCAAAACAGGAGGAGGAAAAAAATAATTATATAAACAAAATACACAAGGGCCCAAATATTTTTTCCAATTTCACCCAGAGTGATTAAGTAAATGTGGCACACATATTTCCTTTCTCAAACTATCAAGCAAAAAAGACTTGTATTTCAGAGAGTTTAGTACTCAAATCCTATGCTCACTTACATTTTGCATAAATATAGTAATTTATAAAAAGACTGTTATTAGAGCAGTATAGAGCAGTATATAAATGCTCATAGGCACTATTTTCACTAATTCTGCCCTGTTTTTTAAGAGGCAAACTGAACATCAATAGTTTACCATTTTCAACAGATATAAAAGTTCAATTTTCATCTAAACTGGATTCAGCAGACAATTACTTGAGAAAAGTATGCCATTATGTCTGCAGAAGGCCTTTTTGATAAATAAAGTCTATTCTCGTAGGTGTAGGTCTACTGCAAGTGTGTAAAGACAAGTAAACAAAACCACAGACTCCAGCTCCTCTCCATATCATATAAAACATCCAACTGGAAACTACAGCTCACACATTGAAGCTGAATGCTGCAATCCTATTGGTAGATAAAATTAAATTCTTGCCAGAGCTGCCAGCTCCACCAGGAAGCTTAGCTGCGGCAGTACTGATTATTGCCATGCTCAAAACTTCCGTGCCCCCATCATGCACAGGAGTCCCTATGTTTGGGAGACATTATTCAGTTTTTAAGCACTGTATGGGTGAGAGCTGTAACAAAGGCATCTTCAGGGACACTTTGCCTTGGAAGCTGCATGAACTGAGAAGGAATGTAATCTATATCAGCCAGAGGGAAGATTTCCTTTAGCAATAAGAGAGAAATTCTAGAAAACTTGTAAAGTCACTGTGCAAACCAGTGAGAAGGAGGAGCATAGTTCTTGTTTCTCTCATTGGCCTATATGACGTTATAGAAAGCATTGGTTATTATTTTGAAAAAAGCTACCAAGTGGACAAGTCATCTGTATTTCATCACCTGCTGTAGTGTAGTTTGCAGATGGTTTGCCCATAGACAGAACTTTTCCCTCCTGACCTTTAATGAAGCTTATTTGCAGTGTGAGAACTCTCTACACAAACAAAATACTGACCACTACT
>VWZY01007046.1:0-11707 GCA_013399075.1 Chloroceryle aenea
CTAGATTTAACTCTGTTCACCACCATTCTTTGGTCCCAGCCATCCAGTCAGTGTTTACGCAGCAGAGTCTATGCCCATCCAGGACTAGGACAGCCATTTTTTTCATGAGAATGGTGTGAGAAAGTGCTGAAATTTTGAGCACCTTTATTTACCCTGTGTAGGATCAAGATCAGGGCAGGGCAAGGGGAAGATAAGTTAGATGCTGTCCTTCATTTAGATGTGTCTCTATAATGCATTATTTTAAGTAATATGTAGTTGAATTTGACTTAACTTAAATAATTTTAGCAGGAAATATAACATTAAGGCTTATTACTAATTTCAGTCCTCACACAAGAAGCAGCATACCTAAGCACACTTCACTGAAAGTTTAACACAACTAATGCTTACTAGACAACTTAAATTTTTTTTTCATTTTCTACCTCAGCTATTACTGTAATTCACAAGCAAATACACATCTTGATACTTTTCAATGATATGTCTTTAAACATCAAAATTTTTGTTGAGTTTGAGTAAATGCAGCACTAACAGTATACAATTAATACCCTACAATTAGTTACTTCAATAAAAATCTCTACAAAGACAAGTGAATCTAAGGAGATTGTATTACACTTTGAAGTATAATTTGATATACTGTCAGCTCCTAACTACAGATCCCCTGACTTGTGCCAATGCTAGATGCCTAAAATAGCACCAAACAGAAAGTGTGAAATCCCATTCAGTAGCCAAATTCACACATGGTGTATAACCATTAAAGCCAGAAGGCCACCTTAGATTTACTCTGGCTAAATTAGGCTTGGAGTACTCTCACATTTCAGCAAATCTATAACACATGTCCTTTGCAGTTTAAGAGGAGAGATGTGAAGGGTTATTATTATTGTTCTTAAATAGATGCTCAAGGAAGTGGTTAAATCACAGACTCCTTCCCCCTCACCTTGCAAATGACTTGCCCAATTACCTTACTCGGTCTGCTGGGACTTTCTGTAGTGTAAAGCTGTAAGAAATTGCCATACTAGCATACCCTATATCTCATATTGTGTAGTTGTTCAAGCAGTTGTGGTCTGGGTTTTTTCTTGTTTAAAAATTTAGAAATTAGAAATTAAAAATCTGTGCCTCCTGATACAGGAGAATAGATATTTATTTTGCACTGAAAACCTATTATTTTCAGAAAAATCTATTTCATATTTTGAGACTTCATTCANGAGCGACATCACCCAAGTCACAGAGAGCATTGGCTGGGTCTAGGGGAGTGAAGAATCACTCAGGGTAGGAACAGATCAGGTCCAGGAACACACAGAGAACCTGAAGGTGCAGAAGGCNTTGCTAAGAAAATACTGACTCCTTTCTTCTTAAAGTCTTTAGTTTTTACTTTAGAAATGAATTGGTTTCTATAAAAGAGATGTCCTTATTTTCTGCTTGAAAAGTTATCTCTTTCAGAAATTTAGTGCCCATGAGATGGTGGAGTTTAAGATCCTAAGGGCAGCAAAGAAGGGGGCACTCAGCAAGCTTGAAACCCTCAACTTCAGAAAAGCCAACTTCGGCGTTCTCAGGAACATCCTTTGTGGTGTACCATGGGACAAAGCCCTGGAAGGATTGAGAGCCCAGGAAGGCTGGTTGAGTTTCAAGATCATCTCCTCCAAGCTCAAAGGCACTGCTTTCCTAAAATCAAGAAATCATGCAAAGATGCCAGGAGGCTTATATGGATGAACAAGAAACTCCTGACCAAAGTCAAACACAAAAGGGGAATGCACAAAAAAGTGAAAGCAAGGACAGGTAATGTGGGATGACCACAAGGAGATTGTTCATGAAACCAGAAACAAGGTTAGAAAAGTTAAAGCCCTGATGGAGTCAAACCTGTCCAGGGACATTAAAAATAACAGAAAAGGATTTTACAGGTATGTCAGAGAAAAAAAGGAAAAAAAACAAAAGAGAATGCAGGGCTGATCCAGAGGGATGCAGGTGACCTCGTTACTGAGGATATGGAGAAGGCTGAAGTACTCAATGACTTTTTTTCTTCAGTCTTCACTGGTAACCACTTAGAGCGACATCACCCAAGTCACAGAGAGCATTGGCTGGGTCTAGGGGAGTGAAGAATCACTCAGGGTAGGAACAGATCAGGTCCAGGAACACACAGAGAACCTGAAGGTGCAGAAGGCCATGGGGCTTGAACTGGTGGCTGAAGTTGCTAGGCCACTAGTCATTATATCTGAGAAGTCATGACAGTCTGGCAGAGTTCTCACAGATTGGAAAAGCGGAAACATAACTACAGATCAGTCAGCCTCACCTCTGTCAGGCCAAATCATGACGCAGATCCTCCTGGTATCTAAGGCACATGGAAAATAATGAGGTAAACAGTGACAGACAATATGGCTTCATTAAGGACAAATAATGACTGACTAATTTGTGGCCTTCTACGATCGGATTACAACTCTGATTCATATGGGAAGAGCAACTGATGTAATTTACCTAGACTCGTTCAAAACACTTGACACTCTCCCACATGCCACCCTTGTCTCTTAGATGGAGATACATGGACTTGAGGGGTAGACCACCCAGTGGATAAGAAACTGGCTAGATCAACTCAAAGAGTTGTGATCAATGGCTTGATGTCCAGGTGGAGAACCACTGACAGGTGGAGTTCCCCAGGGCTCTGTTCTTGGTCCAGTGATGCTCAACATCTTTGTTAGCAACATGGACAATGGCATTTAGTGCACCCTCAGCAAGTGTGCTGATGACACCAAGTTGTGTGGTGCTGCGGACTCACTTGAGGGAAGGGATGCCATCCAGAGGGACTTTGACAGGCTTGAGAAATGCGCCAATGCAAAGTGCATGAGGTTCAACAAGTCAAAGTGCAAGGTCCTGCACCTGGGCTGGGCCAATCCCATGCACAATTACAGACTGGGTACGGAGTGGGTTGATAGTAGCCCTAAAGAGAAGGACTTTGGGGTGTTGATTGACAAGAAGCTCAACATGAGCCAGCAGTGCACTCATGTGGGTCAGAAGGCCAACCGTAGTCTAGGATGTATCAAGAGCTGTGTGGACAGCAGATCAAGAGAGGTGATTCTCCCACTTTACTCTGCTTTTGTGAGACCCCACCTTGAATACTGTGTCCAGTTCTGGTGTCCTCATCATAAGAGAGATGTAGATTGGTTGGAACAAGTCCAGAGGAGGCCACAAAGATGATCCAGGGGCTGAAGCACCTCTGCTATGAGGATAGGCTAAGGGAGCTGAGATTGTTCAGCCTGAAGAACCACTGAATTCATGCAGACTTTTGTACTGCAGTTACACTGACAAGCATACCTGAAACACAGTATAGGTGTTCCTATACTTGTGTGTCCTTAAATCTAAGCAAATATGACAACACAATTGAGTTTGCACACTGCAGATACTAAAGTTTGTCATTCCCTTTGAAACAGCTGGCACCAAACAATTTCTGAAACATTGCAAACTTCCTGCATCTACAATAAACAATTCCATATGAACTACTTCTGAATGTCTGAAGGAGGAGACAAGGTGACCCGTTAAATTGTTATTGACAAAAGTAGTAACAATATTGCTATTAAAAGCACACAGTGCAACAGATAAGAAATCTCAAATGTTTAGTAGAACTGTCAAATATACATTATTCTGGATTTCTAGTTAGAAATGTTTTCAGATTCTAACTTAACATTGCAGTGTGTAATGTCCCTGGGTTTATTTCATAGGGTAATATTGGTAATGAAGTATGCAGAATGGGGTTTTTCTCTTTTCACCAACCACTGTGTAGCTAAAATGACTTTTAATAAAAGAAGAGAGGTTCTTCGGGAGAAAAGAAAAAACAGGTTTATACCATCTTTACTTAAGAAATAAAAAACAAACACCAAAACAACTGAAATCCTAATATCACTTGATTGGAAAAGGCATTCTCTTCCATTCCCCCTCCACGACTCAACTTCACTATGGAGTAATTTGTCAGAGCAATTGAGCACCTATGAAGTGTTACATTAGTGATAATTAAGGATTATAACTGCAACTGGTTTGGGAGGGGGATGTTATGCTTTTGTTTTGTTTGGCTTCTTTTTTAGTCTTTGCTTTTAACCTTATGTGAGTTGTGAAGTCTACACTTAAAACATCTGGGCTCCTTGCTGAAACAATGGCATAGTTTCTGCAGTAATCTTGTATAATTTCTGATGAATGGTAGGGTACATTTAAGCAGTTCTAATAGGGTGAGCAATATCATTTTAAAGGGCTTTGATCATTACTTATCTTCCAGCTGATTATAGGAATCTTGTTGGAAGCTTTCAAAGGATTTTTCATTTTGAATCTCTTTATGTCTTCAGCTTAGTGATGACATTAATTTCCCCTATTGCTTGTGAAAGGAAGCATAGTTTTGTTTCAGACGTTTTTTGTTCAGTGTGTCATGTCTTTTGTGAATGCAGATGGGACTGATTAATTCTGTGGCCTCACTTTTATAAAAAAAAAAAAAAAAAAGATCAGGGGGTGATAGCTACTTCTGCTAAAATCTATCAATAATGAAAGAAATGTAGTTTTTATTACCTCAGAAATAAAACAGTTGACATGGTTCTATATGTGAACTCTGGATTTATTTTTTTTTGAGTTCACAGAGTACTCAGTATCTTTTGCAACAGCTGAGCTTTTGCTTTGGGGAAATTCGTGTCTATGCAGAGATAAGGCATGGGCTCATTCATCTCTTGAATCCTACTAAAACCTTCAAAATAAGGTTTAAGTGGTATATAAATAAGGCACTAGCCTCCACCATAAGGTGAATTTCAACCTTTCTGAATTAGTAATTTTCCTTCCATTTGACAATGACTGAAAAACACCTGAGGTCAAACATTAAAGGTAAAGGAGGCATCATGCATAAATTATGCATTAAGAATTATTATTGATATTACTCTATAGTTAGATAGAGAATGATTGACATCTAATTTATATTACTTTTATTTATTAGGACTTCTGAATTAAGTATAGATAGAATGAACTATAGTGATAAATATATGCATTTCAATTCTGAAGTAATATCTTGCACACAACAGCATATAATTGATCTTGTAGAGTTAGATCTACAATTCAATGTTAATGAATGGTTTACTAAAACCAGTCAACAAATACAATTAAGACAGTCCCTTTTTCATTCTGTTCTTGCTGAGATAGACCCTGAATCTTAATTTCATTCCCTATAATGTACTGCAAAGCGTCGTTCCAATAAGAAAATCACCTTCTGCACAGAACCATATCAAAGAGAAAATGTAAAATTTGATGAGTGCTGTATTAAATGGTTTTTTCTTAGTTCAAAACCAAACAAACAAAAGCCCCCTCCAAATCAGAATTCTAAGTTATTTGGGCATGGTGTACCTTCAGTTTTCTCAAATCACTTTTGCTAGAAAGCATAAATGTTGAAACAATATCAACAAAAATAAACTGAGATAACCCCAAAATAGAGAGAAAAAAGAAAACCAAACCAACCAAGCAAACCAAAACAAGACCAAACCACACACAAAACCAAACAACCAATCTGTGAGATGAACAAACAATCAATCAAACAAGCAAGCAAAAAACAAAACCAAAAGTAAATACTTATTTTGTTAGATATATAGGAAGAGCAAGATCATTTCTAAGCAAACAAATAAATACTAAGACCTCTGAGCTTGTAATCTGACAAAGAAGAAAAAAGTATCTTCTCTGTATGTTGTATTCGTAACAACTAATTTAACTGTCTCAATTTTTCAGTTCTTTAGCCTTGGTTGAAGCACTTCAACATTTACTTTGTATTAAGTAGGGCAAATCATGACCAGTTTCATGTCTTCCTATTATTTTATTTTATTTATTACTTTATTCAGTAAAATAAATTAATTTAAAAGCTACCTGGACGTAGTGGGAAGAGTACTAGAATAAATGTCTGAATAAATATATTCTGTATTCAAAGACAAGAAGAAGCTTCCTGTCTGGTCAAGACAGTTAAATCTCCCACTTTTTATAATAATAAGGGTAGGTGGGGGGGACATTTCAGACCTTCAGATTAGTCTCGATTGAAAATAAGTTAAAAGTTATCGAGGTGCATTAAAAACAAGGACTGGGCTGAAAACCACAATATGTAGTATTTTAACAGCAGAAGAGAAACTGGATGAAATGTCATGAAGAAATGTACTTTATTGTCTTTGTTATCTTTCTGTGGGTTTGGATATTACACTAAGAATAATGAAATAATCTTTTGTGTTCACTAGAACACTTTGGGTCTACGTATCAAGTAAAATGGTAATTCCAAAATGTCACCCTTATAGAAGTAGTATTTTTTTAAAAATGAATGTAGACTCTAATCTTGCATACCATTTTCAATAACAAATTTTAGGCTATGTAAACTGACTGCTTGAATAAATGAAGCACAAACTATGTAAATAATTATAAAATGCCTCTAATTCATGGCATTAATTATGTGTTTCTGCTTCAGCCTGTTTTGTAAGTATCTGAAAAGGAAGATTTATAATGGACTGTAACTTATCAGCTCTCACTATCTGTATTTTAAATAATCTGTTTCTAAAGTTCATCCACATTCAAACCACACAATACATTAAGGCAGAAAGTATATTGAAACTGCAGGGTACTGAATGCAAAAAAGTAATGGAAACAGCCTACTGTGGAAATATTTGGACATAGCATTGAAGAGTTATAAAGGCAGTTTTGGTGGAGTCTCTGTGATTGTCTTCAGATATTGGAAGTCAGTCACCACTTACTCACTAAACTGTGTGCTACAACATTTACTGCGTTTTACCATGTTTACTGTACTCTGTAAAGAAAATCATGTTATGTATATTATGCTCTGTTTTATAGGCTCCTGTAGTTGTAGATTAGGATGTGTCACAGATTCTTGCTGCAGTACAATCCATGCGCCTTCATCTTTCTCCCAAACACATTTTATATTACTCATTTTGCTACTTCCATAGAACTAACACTTTTTTCTTGTTAGACCAAATCATGAAGCCTTTTATGGTTACAAACTAGTGATATACATTTGTGACTTACAGTGGTTCTCTGCTTTTTTCTGCTTTTAAATAGCTTCTTTTCTTCATCTGTTCTGTGAGCTTTTTCAGTGCCTTTTTGCTTTGCAGGTTCTCTGACAATGACTATGAATAAAAATATGTCCTTGGACAGATTCTTAGCCATTCTTAAAGCTAAGAAACAGTGAAAGAAGGAAAAGAATATGGTAGTATCAGCAAGTATAGGCACCAAAACACTTTTTGCATGAGCTAAACTCAATTGAATGTCAACCTTGTAAAAATGTATGAGTTTGTCCAGTTGACCTACTGTCAATATCATTCAAAAAAGACAGATAGACTGATGGACTACATATATTTCCCTTGAAGGTCCTCAGTATTTTCATGTTACCTGTCTATTTTCCTTGTTCCTTTTTGTGCTTTAGTTATCAAACCTTAAAAGTAATACTAGATCATTTCTTTCACCTCTGTTCCTTGATGTATGACATCATCAGATCTCCTAAGTTATGATTTTGAGGAGAAATCATTGTAAATACTTTATATACCTATATAAATTAGAATCCAAGTGTTAGCAGTATAGTAGGATATATATTTTACACATAGCTCTCAAATAATATATATGCTTCCATTGTATGGTGGTAGTGATTTCAAGCAACAGCATAAACTGGAAATGTTAGAAAGTATTACTAAATATGATCTTATTGCAAAGGGACCATAAGTAAAGTAAGGTGAGAGATAGTGGAGTATTATTAAACTGCTAACACTCTTATAGAATCATCAAACCAAATTATAAAGCTTTGGGGTTTTTTCCATAAATCACAACAGTTTTGAACACAGACTTTATTATAGGATTTATATAAAAATTATGTCTGTATTAATATGACAACATTATAAATGAAATGCATTAACATGAAGTAACTGGGTATAATATTGAAAGTCATAAAATTGAGTTAACATTTTCCAATGTTCCTGAGTCCCTCTGGTCCATAAAAAAAGGACAGTCACCACTCTGTGGCTCCAAAGGCCAGCTGTGGTAGTTAAAACTGTGCTTAAGCAGGTGAATTCTCTTTTTTCCAGACACAGGTAGTGGCTTTCAAACTATGAGTTTGGAATTGTCCAATCCTGAACCATGCCTGGATATTGTTTCTGAGCGTGCTGTTTGGTAAGTCAGACTGGGTCAGGAACTATGCCAACTGTTTAAGAGTGCAGAGTATTGCATGCCAGTGCTTGAAAAGGTAATCAATCTCTGTCTGCTGAACATAAAAGAAATATAAAGAAATAATAACTGAGCTTCAACATTTCAGTAAAACCATCTAAATTTAGGAAGGTTAAACTCTTAAGTAGTTAATTGCACATTAAACACATGGACATAAATCTTTTTCTTTTCTATTTGTGAGTATGCATGTAGATGTGTCTGTGCCAAATATCATTGCACAATACAGTTACTGAATTAACTCACATGACTTAAAAATTATTTCATCTGAGCATGATTTTTGACTTCTAAGACTACAGTGCATTAAAAATATAACAGTCTACAATATGAATAAATCCATGGTCTTTATTCCTCATCAAGTGTTAAAATGTGAGATTTTATTTCTGCTCTCCAGCAGCTACTAGAAACTATTTAGCTATGCATTTATAAGAAATGCTTACGTTGCATCTTTTTACAGTAATTTGCATTTTACAGTAAATATCTCTTTGTGAAACTATCCAAAGAAAGATGTCAAGGTCATAAAAGCTTTAGCATTTTTATGTTCTGCATTCTGCTTGATTTATCTTTCTGTTCCTGATTATAATACTTGTCATTCTTTTTATCTTATTGAGCTTTGTGATTGATTATCCCTTCTTTTGTCTGTCTTTAATGCTACTAGTCTTCTATTGTGTGAAGTTTTTCAGCGAATGTTGATCTGCTATGTCTACTTGGAAATAAGTATCAAATAAACTTTCATCATAAGTCCTGTAAAAATTTACATATGTGCTTACATGACATACTCTAATAGAATTATAAATTTTGAATCCAAGCCACTATCAATGCCTCCATATGTTCCATGCCTGCATGATAACCTTAGATATTGAAGTATTCTGTGGGGAAAAAAAGAACTAAATAAACATGCTTCCAAACAGATTTCTCATATTTCCTTTATGCACTCTATCAAAACAACTTTTGCTCTTGCTTTAGTAACTTAAGTATCTATAAAGTTTGTATTAAAGTTTTAATTTCATTTTAATTCAGAATAATTATACATTTTTACACTGTATTTGGAAGAAAAGCCTTATTCTGCCAAGTTCTAAGTATCTATTTTCTTTGAATGGACCAATAAATAAATTGGTTACGTCTAGTGCTACATTCAGGGCACACATACACATAGAAGAGAAAGAGCTCACTAACCCATATTACTTCAAGAAATTTTAGTCTATCACTGCTTCCTGTGCTAGGTTGCCATATGAACAGAAGTTAGTTAAGAGCAACTGGATTTAAATTAAAAGCTATGACTGTATCTGAAAGGTAGTTGTGATTGCATAAGAGTCAACAAATAATTTTAATTCTATAGCCATAGACAGTTTTTAATATTTTTTCCACTTTTTAAGTTTTAATTAACAATGACGATTTATTTTTTTTTTACAGTTATTCCACCTCTGTTTTGAGAGCACTCACTTTGAACTATCTCAGCGGAGTCAGGTATAGTGTTCAACCTATGCTAAGAATACTAGCAAGGACAAATTAATGGGAAATTAATCTAGTGAAAATTTCTTTTGAATACTTTTCTTATCTATGGGGAAAAGTGCTCATTTATTTATTTATGTATATTTAAAACAGGTGCGGAAACTATATTCAATCTACATCTTTCTGAAGCTTCTTTGGCTCCAAGTCAAATTACATTGTGCTGCAGGTAAACCTATGTTTCACTGTGGGACTGATTTCATGTTTGAGTACTAGCAAGTTATTTTTGTCTGTCACATGCTGCATTTTGCCTCCCTTTTAGACAATGAAACAGGCTAATAATACATAGATCCAAACTCTGAGGAAAAAAACAATCTAAAAAAGTAATAGCTATAATACTTAAAAGTTTCTCATAAACCTATGTTGTTTTTTTTTTTCTCATGTATACCTTCTAACTTCAAATGTATGGGCAATACAGAAAAGTAATAAATACATATATATCATAAAACAATGCTAAGAAATTGTAAAATGCTATCTGGTGATATAAGAACAGCAAAACCACTTCAAGGAACAGCATGTATACTGTGAGCCACTGAAAATAAAAGGCAGTTATAATAAGGTTAGTTATAATAAGGCATTTAATATAAGGCCTATTAAGAAAAAGCCTGTTCAGTGTTCCTCTGAGATGCATTTCACTTTGTTATTTGTTGTGTTGTTTTGTTTGTTTTGTTTTGGGATTTTTTGTGGTTGGGTATAACATTAATCCTAGGACTGTGCTTTTCTAATTAATGTATATCATATGCATCTACTGATATTCTCAAACCTAATGCTAACAAATTGTTCTGGCTATTGTAATGCTTGTTGAATTTTGCTATTTTCTAAACAGTAACAACACTACCAAAGCTGTTCTGAACTAATGAGATAAATTAACATGGTATGAAGGGATGAAAGGTTTTATATATGTGTAATATCTGCCACTACTTTGTATGATAACATACTGATCCATGGTGTGGACTAGTTCTGGGTCATATGATGCAGAATGATACAGCAAAGGTCTAGGAGCAAGATCTCCTCATTGCTAGGGAATACACAGGAACTAACAACATATTTCCATAGACATGTTTATGTTGACAGTATATACTTTCAGGTTGCTATATGAAACACTGTGGGTATAGGAAGGCACTAAATGGCACTCTTCTTCTCCCCGTTCTTGCTAAAGGAAACACTAACAAGATCGTTAGCATTTATTGTACAAAGCTGAGGTATTCACCTCATCTGAATGTATTTGAAATTCAGATTACTTGCCTTGCCTTTACTCAAATCACCAGAGGCCCTACCAGGATGTGCTGTGGCATGTGCCAAAGTCTCAGGATACGCATTGTCTACAATGGTACCCTGGTGGAGCACACCATAGGTCTGTATTTAGCCATACACAGGATTTCTTTGTAATCGAAACTAGGGTATATTGGTTGAGGAGGAGCAACAGGGAAGGACTTGTATGCCCTCAGGAATTAGCTTGAATGAGATCACGACCAAACACACACCCAGCCCTGTGAATCTGGAAATGTTTAGAGGTGTATTACCACAGACATAACTTCTTATACTTGGTTTATATTTTTTTTTTTAGCTTATCCATGCAACACAGGTTCTCACCTTCTCCAAAGAAATGCAAAGTAACCTTAAACTTATATTATATGTATAAGTATATAACTGCACAACTTGAAAGATTGTAGAATGAGTAAAAGGACGAGTCCACAAAATTTTCTGCTAAAATTCATCCAGTGTTGAAGTCTTCCAGGACTAGTGAAGAGTAAGATGACCTCATGCTTTCTTCATCTAATGCATACATTCATCTGTTATATAGTGGTTTCAGGATCATGAAATTCAACTGAAAAGTAAAGTTCAATGACCATTTCTTTGAAAAGTTTTACTTACAAATGGATATATATACAATTTTCATTATAAGAATTAAGGATAAATGGAAGCTATTTTTAATGCCACTCTTTTTTGTGTGTGTGACATGTTTTGTTTGGTTGGTTTTTTTTGTTTTTTTTTT
>VWZY01007046.1:13277-26376 GCA_013399075.1 Chloroceryle aenea
ACACAAACTATATCCATTTAAAAAAAAAAAAAAAAAAAAAAAAGAAATCCATAGTTTATTTTCTCTTCCCAGAGAAGCAGATCCTATGAAAGAGTCTTATAAAATCAATGCATTAATCTAATAAATCAACACTGAACAATGATATCTTCTGTGTGGAAGTAACCAGCCAACTTGAAGATAACATCCTCACCTGCATACCTGAATCTTAGAACTGATGGAAAAATATAGCACTGATGGAAAAATATAGCACTGATGGAAAAAGAGTAACAATCTTCTCTGCCCTTGTCAGTCTAGCTGTAAAGAAAAAGATATTTTCTGTTTCAATTGTCCCAGCTACTAGAAAGGGTAACTCAGAAAGCACACAGAAGTTACAAAAATCTGGTTTTTTTCACTAAATCTAAGGCCTATTAATTTTAGCATGAATACTGGTCTGGAAAGGCATATTATCCAGTTTAGATTCAAGAGTACTCCAAGCTACCAGTCAAATGAGGACAAAAGAGAGTAGCTAGAGCTAATGGGAGCATCTGATCGTACATTTACTTAAAACTGAAGACTGATTGTGATCTAATAGTTAGTATGTTTTACATCAATCCCAGAGGGATTTTATGATGGTCTTAGTTAAATGGAAAATATATGAAGAAGATACAATAAACATGACTAAATCACTGTGTCATGCTTATGGTTATGCATTGATTGTAGCTAAAAGGCAAAGTGAATTCATATCTTCTTCCTACATGGGCGGCATGTTTATAAAGTATATTCATTTCTTTGTGTGAAAAAATATTGGTTGGTGTGACATCCCCTTTTCTGACTTGCTTTACATCTTAGAAAGGTTTTTTACCAAAGTCTTCAACAACGTAAACAAGTATTATGAGATTAAAGTGTTACAACAATGGGATATATTAAGGTATATAAGCTGAAGATCTGCTGCCTTTAGTTCTTCTGACTAAGATAATTGGGTGGTTCTTCGTTTATCATGTCCTTCCTGCCCCACCCCCTCCTTGGAGTTGGACTGCAGCCATGTAGTGAATAATGACACATAAGCACATTGTTTATTTAAATAGATTTGTGTAGTTAAGTACATGACCTGTGATCTAAAGCTGAGAAAAAAAGAATTAAACACTGATTTCTAAGTGCTCTGTGAGATAAATCAGCCATCACTTCAGGACTCAGCCAAAACAGATACTTTTACTTGTACTTATCACTTCAGTTTGTTTGAGTATTGTGTTAGTAGTTTATATTAATTTTTGATGACTGTGTACTGTTAGTGTTTTCACAAAATGAGAAATGATGAAGTGATGCACCCTTTGTTATGTAGCTTACAATTTTCAGTTACAGTTTTCACTTAAAGCAATGAAGTGCTACTTGCCCTAAGAGAGATGATTCTCCTGTTACTTGAAACAGGTTTCACACCAAAGTAAATTCTCTCCCTTCAGAAGGTTTCTTAGTGTTACTGTTGCTACTCAGTGCTCCTGAAGTCTAAGTAAGTTTACACAAAACACATTTTCATAGATGTCATCAGGACTACCCTCGTGTAAAGATAGTCATGAGGAAAAATCCAGTGCCAAATATTATTTGAGAAGCAAATAACTTTTTGTTTTTTACATTAGATGTGTTTATTGCAGTGTAGTCAGATGCTAGAAATGTCAATATACTTGATTATAACACAGATTTTGCTTTTCCTGTAGACATTTTTAACTCACAGCTGCTTAAAGTCATTCATGATCTTCAATCTTTTATTGATAACTTTATAGTTATTTAATCAACTATTTGTCTTTTAGAGTATTTTCATATGGAAATCTAGATATAAAAGGTGAACTAAGGTAAAGAAAACTTTTATTATTTATGTTGCATATAGCACATACTGTCTTACATCACTTCAGTGAGTGAATAGTTGTGAAGTTGTGATAAAAATAATCAAACATGCTGAGGTACCAACATTAAATGTAATAAATCATAATAAATTTTAAATAAACATAATTGGAAAAATATTTCAGAAATAACAGAGAAGGTTTCCTTTTTTTTTGGAAGCTTGCAAGTTAAGATATAGAGGTGGGCACCACCTTTTAAAATAAAGTGGTTTGTAGCACTTGGCAAATACCTTATTAATTCAAAAATATTACTGTAACTTTGCTTTTATTATTATTACTTTAACAATCTGATAGTTGGATTTTATTTTTTTTTTAATGTTTCCTGTTCTATCTATGTTTATGTCTGTATAAGCACCAGCTCTAAGAATGAGAGGAAAAATTCATTTTCCTGTTGTATAATTCTGAAATTTTCACTTGTAAGTACAGAAATGCCTCTTTGTGCTGATTTGTACAATGGTGATCTACTCCTAATTTTGAACACCTTCCATTAGGAGCTAAGGTAAAACTAACTAATTTTCTTGTTGATCTTAGCAAACTCTTCTTCTAATTTTTTAACCTATATTTGTGCATTTAACTCAGGAGGATCTATACTGTGGGATGTGTCTAATAGTAGTGCTTACATATTACTGCCTAGTGGCTTGGCTCTGATTAAGCATTAACTGAAGGCTTGAAGCCTGTGACCTCCTAATGTCCTTTCCAGCCTAAGTAATGCTGATAGTGCAATGCACTTTCCTGCTCCTTGGCCTGAGAACTTGCGGAACAGCATACCAGGTTTTAGTCTCTCCAGTCTTCCTTAAAGTATGTCTGACTCATACAGTCTAGCAGGTCTCTGAATCATGCAGTAGTCTATACTCTGCCTGAGCATTATGTAGAAGATGGTTTCTTTCTTTTCAAGGACTGAAACCTTCCCTAACAATGTGCTCCTGTTTACACAGTATGGAGGGCTGCATGTCCAAAGCTGGAGGCTTTGTCTTACTCTTACTAATTTGTTTTCACAGAGGTGAAACCTCTGCTGCCAGGGCCATATAACCACAGATAGAGAAATGTGAAGAACAGGGTATGAGACTGTTTGCACAATACAAAACAGAAATTTGAAACATTAGATACATATGTGAGGAACAGGCAAATCCAGGAACACAGGAGAAACAGTGGCACTGTGAAATCAATAAAGAGATTATTGGACATAAAAGAATCTAAAAGAAATTACAGACAGCTTGGCAGGAGCAAGTGGATCCAATCAGTGTATATATAGTGGAATGTAAATTATTAAGAACCTGCACAGGAGAATTGAGTGGCATAGTTGCCTAGGCTGTCTTGATAGAAACAAAACAGCTTTTTAGTAATCCTCCCTGCTAAAAAAGGTATATTAATCATAGAATCACAGCATTGTCAGGGTTGGAAGGCACTGTAAAGGTCATCTAGTTCCAACCTCCCTGCCAATAGCAGGGACACCTCCCCCGAGAGCAGGTTGCTCAGAGCCCCATCCAGCCAGATCTTAAAAACCTCCAAGGATGGGGCTTCCACCAGCTCTCTGGGCAACCTGTTCCAGTGTCTCACCACCCTCATGGTGAAGAAATTCTTCCCAATGTCGAATTGACCTATTTCTAGTTTTAATCCATTCCCCAAGATTAAGATTCCTTATGATATTCAAGTCTAGATTAATGGCATTGAAAATTATCATTTTACACTAAATAAGAACCAGTAACACTGAAAACAAACAAATATATAATCTTGTACATTGAACCGCTTTCTTAAAAAAAATGTTGATATTTAATCTTTATATCTAAAAATGAGATGAAGACCAGCAATACAGAGCATTAAAATTAAAAATATAAGAGTAAAGCTAATATTAAAATGTTAGAAGTAACTTTTTATTCTTTTATTAAATATGAAAAATAATAACCATAGTTACCTTGGTTCCAGCAATCAGAGAGGGGCTTCTGCCATCAAATACTTTGAGAGCTTTACTTTTGGTACATCAGTTTTCTCACTTTCTTTCTCATCCATAGTAGCATATATGTACACAAAATATCAGACATTGAGAAAACTGATAGAAGTAAGGCATTGATTTCTAGGCTAAGTGTCTGTTTTTATAGGTAATTATATAATCACTGGTACTCCACTGAATATGTGTGTGCAAAATATAGAGCCCAAGTGGGTTACATTTTCTCTGGTGATAATTTTTTAAAAGTTGCATCATTTTTAGTATATGATATTTGCAAAATTATATTCAAATGCTACTATTTTCTTAAGGGAAGCACTGGATCTGTTATAACAGGGTTTTAGGAATAACGACTACAACAACACAACAACCAAAGATGTTTTGGCATTGCGTATTCCATGATAAATATGTGGATTTTCACCACAAATTTGATTTAAACATTGCATCCTTAGGTCTTATATGTATTTCGCTTTAAAAATTGCTTTTACCTTGCTGGTCATTTGTATTTTCCAATCTACCAGCAGTCACCCAAACTGCTGTATCCATATACATGTCCATCTGATACCGTTTTCATCATTTAGGTAATTTTATAAGGTTGTATGCCGTCTACGCTGTTATCTACACTTTTGTGAGGTGCAGTTTTGGAAAGCCTATCTGATTGGCACTTGTATTTTGGCAGCTTTTATCAGTGGAGAGGTAGATTAGGCCATACCAATTTGTGTGTCATAGGTTTAGCTTGGAAATTCTTCTTCATTAGATAAATATGCTCTCGGGAAAAGAAAATCCTTACCACATATAAGCCACCAATACTTCAGAATCAAAAGGAGTACAACTTCAGCCACAGGACCCTTCATCCATGAATGTTTTGTTTAAAGATGATCTGGAGCATGTGTGGCTAAGTTTCTGACTGGATATTTTGGATTCTGTAAAAATCAGCAATATTTGCTGTTAGTATAATTGCATGTTAATGTCAAGAATTTGGCCCTGAGGTAGAGCCAGAGAAACAGAAAATGAGCATCCTCTGATATGCTGATGGATCACAAATAGGCGAGTGATGGTAGCTTTTTTTTTTCTTTTATGGTTTTCTTTGATTTTTTTTTTTCCAAGAGATATGCAAATTTTTTGTGCATTAAAAAAAAAAAAAGTTCTTATATTCTTTTTACAAAAGAAGCTTTCTATATTGATTGAATTTGCTAGGTAGGGATGAATTGTGTTACTCAGGTTTAGCCATCTGAAGTCAGACATCTAAACTTGCCACAATATAGTTGTAAACTTGTCTAAAACTCCCTCTGTCTGGCCACAGTATAGCTGTAATTCACATATTTGCAGTGTCAGAGTATTTTGATAGACCATACTGCAAGTTCTAGTCTGGGTAGAAGGTACCTGTAAGATTTCTGCGGTTTTGTTTTACAACTATGTTGTGGTTTCAGAGTTAATAGAGTGAGTGGGAGGGACAGGTGGTAACCCTAGGACCCTGAGGGGTCAGAAGGCAGCTGTTATTCCCTCCCCTTCCCTGCCACACTCCATATTAACAAGGAGAGCAGAATTTTGGGGGGACTATTCCTGACCAGGCTCAGAACACTGCATCCATGTCTGAGCAGGGTTGGGCCTGACTCCACATGCTCTATGCAATCCATAACTGTCCAAGATACAGCTTTGAATATACTTCTGTATCCTTCCTTTTATTCATTAAAGTTGTTATAGTCTTAAATTCTGACCTTGAGTGAGACAATTTTTATTCCCCCCCCTGTGCTTTAATCATCCCCTGGGAGGGAGGGGGGAAGGGAGCTAACAGAGAGAAATCCTGCTTTATGTTTCAGGTGGGCTTGCCCTGAGCCTTAGACAGAGACAAACTCTCTATTTCCTTACTAACATGAATCCTATTGAAATAGTCTGACATTGGGCAGAATCACTGTAAGCCCAGATATTCAGGTCAGGTTCAGATCATGGAGCATAAAGATGAGATGTCAGAAAATTTCCAGACTGAACTTTTTTATTTCCTGAAAAATAACTCCGTAATCATTTAACTATATTTAAAACAAACAAACAAAACCAAACAAAAACCTAGGAAGAAATTGCAGAGGTTATTTTGGAATGTTTTTTATTATTATTATTTTTCCAATAAAGGGTGAAATGACATTTCAGAGATATTAAATTTTCTATCCAAAAGAAATTCTGGGATGTTTTGTATAGATCTAGAATACAAAGAAACCAATTTTCATATAACTTTACTCTCTAAATGTACAATGTCTGGTCATGCTGTTAATCTTTTTGTTTGGTTGGTTTAATTTTCAGACTTTTTACTGATTTCTGCCTCTGTTACTACTCATCTATTTTGGATATGAGAAACTTCTCTCTGCTTTCTGCCACTATTCTTGCTCTACAGGTTACTTTCTTGCAGAGAAGTAATTAGTAATATTAAGTCTTTTTAAACTTGTGCATGTATTAGCTGTAGAAGTGAGATGAAGGCAAATGTTATTGCTTATGATAGTCATTCCAGGCCAGAAGCTTCCATATTCAATTAAAATGTTCCAGTAGCACTCCTTTGTTTAAATAATAAATAAATAATTAAGCAAAGTATTCTTTTCTCTCAAAATTAAGAGGTTGTTTACAGGGTAAGAAAGAAAAAGATGGAAGTCTAAGTTGAGCAACACCTCCTGATACTGCAACTCCTGAAGAATGTGAAAATAATGTCATGACATGGATCCTTACTTAGTGGTATTCAAAAGCTGGCATGGCAAAGTGATGAGTGTCCATAGCAGATGTGTGTGAGTCAGAGCACACAAAAGCATCTCTATGTGAAAAGGGATGCAGAAGACTTGATCCCAATGAACACTGAAAATACTTGTCCATATTTCCAGATGTGTGTTATTTATTGTCTGCATTATGAGAGAGCCTAGGATTCCATGCCATGGTCAGGATGTTAGTCTCCAAAATACACTTGTAAAGTTTCTGGCCAAGGTGATTTTAAATGGCTCTTAAGCTATATAAGGTGCAGAAAATTGGATTAATAATGGAACCGTACAGAAATACATTGCCATTTGGAAATGCCAGACATGGTTATATCTAATGAAGTGCATGTGGTGTTAAAATAATGGATTATTTAAGGTAAGAGAAAGGTAATGGAAACAAAAATGATGACAGAACTTATAGCTTCTCCTTACTTACTTCATATTATTAGAGCCATTCTTAATAAACGATATCATTCATATAACCTGAGGTCTGTGATTTCACAGTGGAGACCAAAAGGATATCACTTTCACAGTCTCCGTCCATACCTCATGGTTAGTTAGTGGGAAATAATTCTATTATTTCCCTAGTGTATGGAATTCTTGAAATTT
Source organism: Chloroceryle aenea (assembly GCA_013399075.1). Taxonomy (NCBI): domain Eukaryota; kingdom Metazoa; phylum Chordata; class Aves; order Coraciiformes; family Cerylidae; genus Chloroceryle; species Chloroceryle aenea. Next base: position 20,432 of record VWZY01007046.1, read on the forward strand.
TTTTCTGCATTTGTGAAAATGACATCACTTTGGTCCCAATAAACAAAAGAAATTATACAATTTCTTCATACAAATATTCAGTCTTTTACACATAAGTTCTTTCCAGACATAACTAAAGTATGTATCTAAAGATTTATTCTTCATTGCCATGTCATCATCTTCCAGTAATACTGGACCAAGGTTAAGTTTCATGAAATGAGTAGAACTTTGCTTGTTTTTCTGTTCCTCTTTTTCCTGAGAGTCTTCTCTGTTTTAATTAGTCCCACACATATATTACAAATTTACATCTTTCACTTAACTTCAGATTTCATGAACTATGAATTAGACGAGCAATTTTTCTTTTAGAATAAATCCACAGAAATTCTGAAAGAAATAAACAGTTTTAAGCTTTCTTGGATGCAATCTCAGTACACATTTATTTAGCAATTCTACAATTTCTATTAGTAGAGAACCCATCAAAATAACATGAAATGAAATGAAATGAAATGAAATGAAATGAAATGAAATGAAATGACCACCAAAACCTTCTGGAAAGACTGCTTGATCTAAAACATTGCCTGCATTTTCTTCTAAATACAATTTATCTGAATTTTATTTTCTGATTTTTTTAATCCAGACATCACTTGTTGGATTCTGAACATCAGTTTTAATTGACTTCTTTAGCCATGTCATACCATGTTGAGTCTAACAAGATGTCTTCCAAACTGTTACACAGCCTTTTTACTTTAAAACAAAAGACATATAGGACAAATCATATGCATGATACCTACAGAAAAGATAGTGGTGCTTTCTGAAATGTTTATTTTCATAAATCATTAATGTATATTTTATTGAAGATAACATGAAAACACAGATACTTGGACTTAGGCACAGATTCATATGCCTTAGACTCTGTCTCTGATATGTCTATTGGTAAACATTTAAAGAATTAAAGCAGAGGACAAGTAGACAGGGAAAATTCCTAAGCAGTTTTGTCACTTCTAAAAATCCCCAATAAAAGTTCCCTGATAGCAATGATTTTATTCACAATGAACTACTTATGCATTTATACTTTTCTCATGTAATCCAGAGCCTTGAGTTCCACAACTGCACACAGCATGAAAAAGGATATTATGTGTGAAGTAAACGTAGTGTTTAAATATTTTATTTTGTTTCTTTTTTTTGTCCTTTGTTACTGGAACTTGTAAGCAAATATTCTTTATTCACCCTTTAAAATCTTTAATGATTTTACTTTCATCTTTCATATCTCACCTTAGATCATCCTCTTCATGATTCTCTCTACCTTTTTTCTAGTTCTAAGATACGTTGTTAGAGGGGAGTTGATCAGAACTACAATGGTATTCAAGACAGAAGCAAATTATATAATAGGCAGTATTATTATTGATGATATTTTTGTTTATTTCCAGTTTCTTTCCTAACCATTTCTAATGTCTCTTACCCATTTTGACTGCTTTATGAATGGATCTGACACATTTAGAGACTCCAGTATCTTTTTTCCTGAGCAGTGATAAGCAACTTAAGAGTTCTCTAACTGTTTTCCTGATTTAGTCCTGATTACAGATACTAAATTTAGGTTTTCTTTTCCTTCCTACATTTTCTCTAGACTAAGATGAGAAATGCACTGACACAAATTTATGCAGTATCACAGAGGATCCAATCTCTTTGTTGACTCAATCCATTTGGTAAATGTCTTCTGTTAACTTTTAATAACTTTTTAATTGAATTTGTTTAACCTTTTATGGGTCTTAAATCTGAGTATGTTTTGTTTGGCTAACTATAATATTATAATTTTTTTTTTCTTTCTTTCTCCATGTTTGCCTAAAGTTGTCTTCACCCACCGAGCTAAATCTTAAGGGTAGAGCATCTGTGAGATATACTAAATGCATACTAATGCATTGCTGTATTAGACTATTAAAGTGAAAAATACATATAAATTTGTGTGTATACTTATATTGATGTGTATATATATACATAGGATAGTGCTATACAGTGGAACCATGGTTTTATTTATGTAGTTTGCAGTTAAGTCTCTACTCATTTCTGAGGATAAATTTACCTCTAAACAAGAGTATGACACACAGGAGAAATGGCAGGCTAACCAAACAGGTAATTATCAGGGCAGAATTTTCTTATTTTGTATTATGTGTTTGAATACCAACATTTCATTCATATCAGGATAGAATAAAATTTACTGCATGTTGTCAGACAAAGGGCCTGAAGGTCAGACTAGGAGGTTTTATTACAAAAACATATTTTGCTATGTCAAACTCATAATAGCATACACAGATGCCTTGGAATGATAACCTTCAAATCTATGATTTAGCACTTGTTTGTGCACAGCACAGACACAAATTAGGATCACACATTTGTTACTAACCAGTTCTATTTATTTTCTTGGTATAATTTAGAGTGGACTGAACTCTAAATGGGTGTAAACAGTAGAAAGCAATACATAAGAACAGGATATGATGTGTGCACAGAGGGTATGGGGCCTGCACAGTATTTTGTGTTTCAGGTCAATAAGTTATTGCAATTAAAACTAAATATTAAAGAAATGCATAAGATCAGAATGTTTTCTGACTGCATATGTGACTATATCACCATGCTTTTAAAATCTGGAGATACACCATACAGTCAATTACATGGTCAAATATTTGTCTGAATACGAAGTCTTAGTCACAAACCTGAAGACTCTGTTATCTAGGGTGGTATTTTTAACTGATAGGAAAACTAGATATTTGTTCAAGACCTTTGTAAAACATATAATGACAATTGATTGGACAGACTTTTAGAGAAAAACTTGTATTAAGATATATAACACCACTGAAATGTTTAGCAAAATCAAGTTGAAATTATTGCAGGAAAATGATGTAAAATAATGGAAACTTCCAGTAAATAAATCTGAGATTAAAGGAATAATTTGTTTTAATTTTTAATTTCTTTGTAGTATTTTCTCTACTGAATTACACTAAAGTCAAAATCAAATGCGATGTTTTAAATTTTAAAATTAGAAAGTTCAGTAGATCTTAAAATTCGTATAATAATTTTCTTCACTAAAATTAAAATTAATTCTTAAACCCTTTTTTTGGGGAGCTAAACTTTTAAAAAACAACATTCTTTACAAGTCAGAAAATAGTCCTCTATGGAAAACAGTTTACAGAGAAAAATAAAATCGTTTATGACCGTTTGTTATCTGTCTTTGAAGGTCAATGTCATGGCATAGGCTGCATTCATATTCATATGGCCAAACTGGCTTCAGAAGAGGCTTCCTTGTCTGCCCTGAGACATGACTGGGTATTTCTAAGAGTATTGCTGTGTTGTAGTCTAAAACTTTGTGAGAGATCATGTTGGTACTTTAAATGGCATGGATGTTGTGCTATTGATTAGCTTAAATCACCGGTGTAGGTATAGCTGCAACATCTTGATTAAGGTGCCAGTATATCAGAGTTATGGATTAAAAAATCCAGCTGCCAAAAGAACTGAGTGTCACGGAAAAACCTGGAAGTTTGCTGTGGACTCCATTTTGACCAGAATTTGCCATAATCGGAAGGTAAGATCTACTAATTTATGTATGTAAAGTCTGTGTGATATATTAACACAATATATAGAAATAATTGTATTTTACATTAAGTATCTGGAGGGAACAGTAGAGGGGATTCATAACCTCCTATCAAAGTAAACGTGTACATTCTCAGCACCCTTTTTAGGAAGCATGACAGTCTGGACAGTTTACAAAATATTTTGCAAACTTCTGATCACAGGATAAAAGAAGCTGCAAGGCCACACAAGAAGGGAGGCAGACAGAACAGCACCTTGCACATTGCTTCCACAAAATGTACTGCAAAGTCCATAAGTAAATGTAACTATGAAAGTATTAAACATCTAAGCATCTTCTTTAGAGAGATTACCTGGTTCTTATTTTGACTCAGAAAAGAAGAAAAGACCATTTGCTGATACTTAAGCAGGTGTTTAACTTGAGTGAATACCAAATGTTTATTAACACTGAGGAAGCCATGGTTCTGATTTTCTGCATGCTCCTGGGCAAAAGAAGTAATTCAGAAATATTCTTCATCTCATTTCAATTTAAAAATACTTGATAAAAGGGAAGTGGAGTAACTTGAGTTATGCTGAATTTGAATGGCAGACTGAAAGTCATGAATTAGTTGAAAATTCCGTCTACCTGTCACCCTTGATGGTAGGTATAAGGGGCTTGGTTTAACCCGAGATCGCCTTGCAACTCTTACATAGGATGCATTGTGTAGCTTCCCAGCCAGTCGACGCCAAAGTCACACACTCTGACATGCTGATAACAGCCTTTCAAATAGCCACACACACAGAGACACACACACTCACAAAGAGCGCCTGCCTGCATCTCACTCTCTGCTTTCAAAAGAAAAAGAGTGGCAGTAACTTTGGTCGACAACTTTAACACAAAGAAGTAAGAATATCAAATGAAATGCTGACAGAAGTATGACTTCCTGTAAGGAGATGATACAGGATTAAGTAGATATCACGGCTCCAACAAAGGTACCAACTCAGTCTTCCTCCTAGAGGAACACGTATTTTAATTGGCTTAGATTTTTTCCTTCTTTCCATTAATAATTCCTGATGAATACTAAAGCGGAAACTGGGTCATATTAAAATTACTTGTATTGCTTAACCTTCCCATTATTGTAAAGTTCTGACTCCAGGTTTTCTGACTGGTTTCACAAACTGATAACAGTTGATTGCTGCCTGAAGGGCTTGATGTATTTTAGTTGTAACACAAAAGCAGGGATAATGTTGCCAGAATCGCTGTGACACATCACCGAGAAGGAATGTAGGAGTGAATTTCTCACAATAAAGCCTAAAGGAAGAAGATCGAGATAAAAGAGAGAGAGGAATTTTGGTGACGTGCTCAACTGAAAACCGTCTCTTTTTTTTTTTTTTTTTCCTTCATGTTACGCGTGGAGACAAAATACAGAACCACAGACGAAATCAGAAACTTTTGCGACTGTTTCCACAGATCTAATAGTATATCACAGACTTAAACAAAGGCATTTCCTCGGCTCCAGAGGGAATCACGCAGCACGACCCGGCACAGCACTGACCGTAAACCCTGCTGGAGAGGTAGCGTAGGAAGGGAAGCGTTCAGCGTCAAATCCTCTTCTGCTACTTCTCTTTCGTTTTACGCCAGGTGAGCTCTGCCGAGCCCTTTATCGACCCAAGAATGATTTATTGATGGTCCAATATCGGCCAAAATCCCCAAGGCGGCATCAGATTACTTGCCTCTGGCAGCTTCTTGCAGCTGTTGGTACCAGCCCGTCCACAGGAGCTTTAAAAGCAAGAAGTCTCTACCTTTTGCCTTTTAAGGTTACATTGACAGCTGGTTTACAAACCTTTGGAGGCAAACTAGGCACAGTGATTTTACGTGTTGGATCCAGACAGCATGCTGCCAGTTGGATTTGCTGAAAATCTGCTTGCATAAAGTAAATGAGTAATTGTTCCCAGTTTGAATGTTTTCCATGTACCATTGAAATCCACATAGAATACTAGGGAAAAAATACACTACTTGTTTTGGGATGGCAGGAGTAAAATCTAATTTTTCAGTCTTATTATTAACATACCCGTGCATGCTTGGAACTTAAGGGACCATGTTCAGAAAATGTCTAGACTACTCAGTCCCATAACAAAATTAGTAGCAATAAAAACATTTATGAAAGAATAGTATAACTGTAACAATATTTATTTGTTTTCTAGACATAAAATAGGTGGAGATAAATATATAATATACACATGTATGTGATATAAACAGAACTTATTTATGATAAAAGATTGTCATACTTCAGCATTATTTTCTCTCATTACCTGTTCTATAGTGAGACCAAGTTCCAGAAACATTGGGAATGCTGTGTGAGAAAAAATAATTTCTCATTAACCCGCCCCCCACCAACAAAAAAAGAAAA
>VWZY01007046.1:35930-61531 GCA_013399075.1 Chloroceryle aenea
AAGAAGGAAAAAAGAAACCAAACTATGTTGTGTCTTTAATTTAAAAGCTGCTTGAGGGCCCTATGGGGTATATTAAATCTGTCTCATTGCCATATATCTTAGTGTACATTTTGCTTGAAACCAGGTGTTTTGTATATTGAACTTTTTAACACTGCAGGGAGGTAAGTATTCACAGCTGGAGTTTTATGCTTCACACATTTTCATGTTTCAGAACAAGGAGCGACCCCTAGGAAAAACTCTTCCAGCATGAAAAGAGCCAGAACAAAGCGCTTCTGTATCTGGTGGCAGGACATGGATATGATGAAGTCACAGACTTGCATATAAAATAGATGCTGGTATAACTGAGACAAAAAGTTGCAAGCCATTGAAGCTAGTAGATCTGTAGATCAGTCACAATCCATGGAGTTGTCACTGTGGGAAGAGATGTAAAACAAATTCAAAGAAGGATGGACAGTTTTTGTAATATAGACAAAAGTTAAGAGTACTTGTACTTTTAAATAATATTTGAAGGCTGTCATGTTTACTGTGAGTCACCAGTTTAACTTACACAACTTGGTATAGTGTATGTTGTTACACATTATTAATGTGTATAGAAAAAATCCAGAAGAATGTCTCTTTCTACGATGAGAAAAATATTTCACAAATATTCTTTGACACATAAAATATTTCAAAATTAGTAAGTAAATTTTCTAGAGTAGCAGTTCGAGAGATTATAATTTTTTTTCTCTCAAGTAAGCAAATTAATTCTCAGTTCAGTAATTTAGATTCGTTAAAAAAAGAAAGAAAATCCCAAACTTATGGGGTTTTCTATTATTTTTGTGACATCAGTTTACCAAAACAGAAATGGACTGCCAGAAGTAATTAAGTTCTACTTGCCATCAACATTCAAGGTTGTAGATGTTTATTTGGTAACAGGACTTCACATTTAAGTCAGATGGAGAATAATTTCAAAAGACCCAGAAACTAGCTTGTTAATATAAGGTAAAAAGCAGATTTTTTTTTTATTAGACAGACCATGTGTCTTCTATCCCACAAATTAAGACATTTCCACACCTGTATTTTTATCACTTAAGAAGTTTAATAGTCCTTTACCCCATCAGCAAAGACAGTGATTAATTTCCTGCAAAGATTAAGAAGGTAAATATTTTTGTCTGTGTCATTTGTAATAAAAAACTTCTGGAAACCTAAAAATCAAGGTTGAGCTATAGACTCTTATTGCACTGGTTAAATAAAAGGTTATCAGCCCTGGAATGATAAGACACAAAAAATGCCATTATGTGAATATGTGGGACAACTAAACAATACACACTAAGCTGTATTAACAGTAGACATTAGCTGATCTAGTAGAAAATGAAATGAATAGACTCCTTAACAATTCAAAAGATACAAGATAATTAACACATTATTAAAATAATTAAAATAATGGTGTGACTGACCATTTGGCCTCTTGCCAAGGCCAGGAATATGCACATTTAATGCAAAATTACATTTTAAGCATTTGTTTTGATAACTCTATGCTTTCACCTTTCCTTCAGGCCTAAACCAAAGACTGGTGAAGTTGGTAAGAGTTAACACCAGGTCTTCTATGTCAAGACAAACTAGTATTTTGTCTCTAGCATTTGTCACACTATATCTATTCCAGTTATACTGTGAAAATTCCTCTGGTGACAGTGATGCATAGCTTTTCTGCTCTCCTTGGATGTTGCAGGCACAGCGGGTAGTGTATGCAGGGCAGGAAAAGAGCGAGCACAATGGTAAACACCAATGATAAATAGTTATGTGTGGTCAATATTATTACTATTTCTGACATGAGTGATTTATTACACATAATATTTTATACAAATGGCACTTTTAAAAATAGAAAGGGAGAGTGGACAATAAACAAAATTATATTCTTATGCAAATATAGAAAGGCAAACAGGGTATATAATTAATCTTGACTCATTGATGGTATACTGGAGATAAATTTTAGTCCAGACAGAATAAAGCTTCATTGCTTTCAAAGCACCTTGCTGTAAGCTTAGAGTTAATCAGAACAAGCACAATGATGAATTAGATGACAACTTTGAATAACACTTAATAATAAATTAAATAATAAAAGAAATTCCTTAGTGTTTTCATTGTTTGAAGGTTTGGGTTTTTTTTTTTATGATGCACGCTATATATAAGCTTTTCTTCCTATGGCAGGGTATTTTACAGCCTTATAACAAATGTAAAATTTTAATAAAATTCACTCAACTGCTAGATTTTCTATTCTTCTTAGTATAAGTGCCTTTGTCTTACTGCGTGTCCTAAGGCTGTGGTGCAAATGTGAGTTTATGGGCATTATTGTAATTCATGGGCACCAACCTCACCACTGTTTCTTTGCCCACTTCTGGTTTAGAAAATGGCTATTTTACTCTGTCCAGAGTCCGTGGTGCTCCCTGTACAAAGCTTGCATGCTTAGATTTTTTGCAGGAGTACATGTGCATATGTGTGCCTGTGATTGTGTGTGTGTGTATTGGGGAATAAAATTTATCTAGAATTATTTGTGTTATAAGCAGCATATATATATAATTATATCTTATTATAGATATTATATATATCTTTAATTTTTTCCTCAAGGACAGACTTGTCTTTATTTACCTGAATATATGCTGTCCGAACAAAGAGAGCATGAGCAAAACCTGGTTAATTTATCAAGAGGACTAAACCATTGTGTTATTTCAGATATATGGATTTAAATCCAAAATAATCCATAGGCTGCAGAAGACTTATTCTTGACTGGGACTACTGTAAGTGAGGGCAGCATCTAGTCTGAAAACTTTTGACAGCAATTTATTTTTTTTAAGTGACGTATCTTACAGTGGTTGTCTTTTTAAAAAACCTCTAGTCTGATTCATCACCCTTTAAAACCTATTCTTAGGATCTAAATTCCCAATGCGGATTTCACTAAGCTGTGAGAAGCATTATTAATGAACTCAAACATACCTGAAAACGTGGTGGATTATATTTGACTGATTTGTGTAAACTATCTTGAAGCAAAAGTACACATGGATGGATACTTAACAAATTTCATAGCAATAATAAATAAAACTGCTTCTTTTTGACACAGATTCTGCTCATTAAATCTCCAGTGGTTGTATTTCTGTGGCAGAAGTGATATTCTATGTAACAATTACCAATTACTCTGGTAAATAGAGTGACTCTGTACAAAAGAACAGCCTCATCTGCATAAGACAGTGAGACATTTCTCCAGCATCTGACCCAGAATCCTTTGCATGTGGTTTTCTGAACAAATAAATGACTGAACTGTGTGAGGAGCACCATTTATTAGACATTGCACATTCTCTGTTAAAATCTTCAAACATAAGAGCTGCTGTCAATCACCTTCCACTGAGTAAGATCTTGCCCAGATAAAATGTCTAGAGTGCTAAAATCTTTTTCAACTATTTTTGCACATATAAAGATGACTCCAGATCTGCCTGTATGAATTTTGGATGGTTGCCATACTTATGTAGCCACTTTAACTGCCAACGTTTAATTTTCCTTTAGCTTTATACAGAAAGAGAAAGAAGAAGGGTAGGGGTCTGTTAAGAATGAGAGATCTGAGTATTTTAAAAAGATAAATATATATCAAAATTCAAATATGGTGCTAATTATAAAGAATTATAATTATTATCCATTTTGGGAGTAGCATACTTGTTCCTCTAGCCATTTTTGTCACCTCAGTAAATTTTAGCTGGAGTTTCTTTGTTTAACTGGATTTTTTTATGCCCGCTTCAGTTTCTGGGAAGTAAGTGACATGCATAGCTTAGAGGGAAAGCTTGACCCCTTTGTATCATTGTGTTCCTGGAATTTAGGATTTCCATTTCTGAATAAGGCATATTTCACCCCTGGTGAAATCACTATAGCTGAATGGCATTGCCTGATAAAGGCCAGAAAGACAGAATTTTAATGAGCACAAACTACAGCTCTAAAATAACTTAGTGTGAAGTTTTACATATGTTTACAATGTTCATTACCCTACATACAAATTTCAAAACAAGTCAGACTGTTTACGATGTATGTAATCAGCTTGGTGTCTTGGAGATGAGTACTCCAAGGAATGAAACAAAGCACCCAACAGAAGGGCCCTTCAGCTTAATCTGTTAACTACAGTTTGTACCAGACCTTGGTAGGAAGGGAGGCCCCTGTCTAATCTTTTGACATGGCTAAGTGTTTCTAGGCACAGAGTTCACAGTAAAATAATCAGAGCTCAAGGGGCTCTTCAAAAGAACGTATATTCAATATTGAATCTCCTTATTAAAGAGTGCAAGTCAACACTACATTTTAATGTTTTCCTGTTTGCATACAATGATTTCTTCTTTTCATAAATTGGTCAATGAGGTGATGAAGATGATTATTTCATTGTTTTCTAATAATGGCAATTTTTAGATATGTTCTGATCCTGTATCTGTAGATATTGTAGTGTAATTTTACTCTGAAAAAACCTTCAGATTACATGTACTTTTGGACCTCTTTACATAAAAAGAACTCATGATAGATGAGTTTCTGCATTTTTTCCTCATAATCCTGATGTTGACTATATTTTTTAATGTTGTTTTATTTCATAATGTTTGGAAATCTAAAATCCTACTTTAAAATTTGTGATAGTCCATTGAGTTTTATCATAAATATTCCATTTGTTGCAAAATATTAAAAAAGAATGCTGAAAATGTAGTTTAGTTGAAATGAGCTCTTTAGTCTGTGGCAGACTTAATAAGAAAGACAGACTGATAAATCTCAGAGGAAAACGACATATAAAACCTTTCACAATGTTGGGTAATGTTATGCATATGTAGCAGTCACACAGATATTACAGCTACGCTTTTTGATAAAGCTATTTAATCAGTAACATGGATTACCTTAGCTTTATGTTGAACAGCAAAGAACCTTTGCCTTAATTTCTAAGGGCAAAATCTGAAGTTATGTTGTTAGATGTAGCAATGTGACGGCATATGGTAATTCAACAAATAAGGTATTTGGTTGCAATCTATACTCAGACTGTGTGCCTTTCCAGTCTGGGGGGAAAAAAAAATAGAAAAAAAAAGTGTTGTGGGTTTTTTTAATTAATGTTGAAAATGCCTTTTATATATACCTCCTTTCTTATAATCAGAACATTATAAACCAAAACCTATGCTTGTGAGAATCAGCATATGTATACTGGTGTCAATGGGATTCTATTGATTTATGATGGTTGGTGATCTGTGACAGTGTCTGTTATAACCACAGTTACAATATGCTTCACTGTAATCATAATAGACAGTATTTGTTCAATTAAGCCAACATCTGGTGCAATGCAATGACTAGGAGTGGTAATTAAGTCTCTTTTTTTTTTCCCTTCTTTTTAAAAATCTGTGTTAGACTGCTTTGTGTCTAAAAATTACAGTGACAGGGATGATTATGCTATAAATGTTACATACTTGTTTTTCACAGATTCTGGTGGAAAAAGTAACAGTTCTCCGTATTTGCTTGCTTTGCCTTGCAAAATTCATTATAATGCATCACTGCCTTCAGCTGCCTTGGAAAGGAAAGCTTGATGTTTCTCTTGTGAGACTTCATGGAAGCAAAGTCTACAATACCATTGAGGTCATTCTACTCAGTATGTCCAGGGTGAGTCATCCCTGCCCAAAATGTAACTGGAACACTCCTGAGAGGGAACATTTACCCAAATACAGGATCTACCTCATCTACCTTTGATGCCAAGCTACTGGGTGAGCCCAATTCCAAATGCAATAGTATTTTTTAAGAGGAATGCCATTCCAGTTATGGTGCTTTGAAAATGGGAGGAGAGGGGGAGTGTATACTTCTTCTCTGCTTTGTTTTTTAATATGAAATTAAATAAAACACCAACAAAAGTACCCAACTCGCAATGTTTCTGAAATAAAACTATCTGGTTGCTTAGATATTCTTTTTTTTTAAGATAGATAGAAAGACCTATAACAAACTCATTCTATAGTGAAACTGCTGGATTTTATAGATCATAGATTTAAGAAACAAGAAGGGAACATTAATGAAAAGCAATTTATTACTATAAGATTAACATTAATTTTTAAAAGCATTTCTTACTGAATACAATATTTAGAATATGTTGTATACACTTTATTATCAGACTTTCTAAAAAGTAAAATATTCTTTCTTTTTTTGTACAATTTTGTACAATTTTAAAATATGCACATCATACACTACCACAGAACAGCTGCACAAGTACACCCACACAGGGTAGAATATAAAATTTGTACCCCTAGACCATATTTCGAAAAGTATTAGGCTGAAAGATTCACCAGGGAAGAGATATATCTGTATCAAAGAGTTTAATATAAAAAGATGACAATTTATTAACAGTAATATATGTAGAGCACATACACACCCCCTCAACCCCCTCAAAACCCCTATTGCATCACTACAGAGCAATACAGATAATACTGTTGCATCACTACAGAGCAAGGCATCCTTTGGCAAGGTTTTTCATGTTTCACACCCCAGGGGAAAAAAAAAAAGAGAAGGCAAATTAATCCAACACAATATAAAGAGTTTAAATATTTGTTGTGTATTTATGTAATGTTTGATAACTCTGTTAAAGGTTACCCAGAATATGGGTGTATAGACATTGCAACTGTGAGTTCATAGGATGTCATAATATACAAGAAGAGAGGTTTTATCTTCTAAATTTCACTGCTTTATTACAGATTACAACCAATGTCACAAAAATCATTACTATCAAGTATATATATGTTTATTAAAATGAATATAAATGATAATATATCAAGCTCTTAAAAATTACTATCTGCAATCAGTAGTATAGTATCAATGAATATTATGGTATCAATAATCTCATCAGTTGGTATTGTAGTACAACTAATAACAGTAACAAACAAATAGTTATATGCTATTAAGGTTTACTACAATTTTTCATTAGCAAAGAAAGTGTATCAACAATATAACAGCAGATATACTTATCATAGATCACTTATACGAATATATAATTTTAAAATGAAGTGATTTATATTTCAGAAGGGACCAAAGCATCCTAAAAAAAGAGGGAAAAGCCAATCGCAGGGCAGGGGGACCCAGTCATCACCAAAAGAAGTGAGGAGAGAAAAAAAAACGTAAGTTAATAGACAGAGTCTCACTTCAAAAATAATTTACATCACAGAGTCTGGAGTCAGCCAGGTATTCCAGTCAGGAAGTTCTTAGAGAGAGAAGCTCCATTTGGAAAAAAAAAGAAAGTCCTTTTCTATAACAAAGACATAAGAGGATATAGGACGTCCTACGTGGAGCAGTCAATAAATGTTTTTAATTTTGATTTTTCACATGTAACATCTGTTCTTTCCAAATAATTTTAATTTTCTAGACTGTTTTTCCAGCCTCTCAGAAGAAAAGTTAACATTGTAGTCCCTTGTTTTTGCACTTATTGGTGGTATATCAGCATGTCTGCAGTTTTTAGGTATCCTGGATACACTTCAAAGAGACCAGCTGCACTTTTCAAGGATGTTTCTGGTTCACAGGTCTAGTTCCCAGAGTCACAGTTCCAGACTGGCAGGTCTTTCTCTGTGACTATTTTTCAGCAAGCAATTTCTTCTTTCCAATAATTTTCCCCTTCTAACCACGTCACCTTTACATCTGTTCACATCACCATAGCTGACTCTTTATTTCCTGATGGAGTACATTTCAGAGTCACCTAAAGCTCCAATAGTCCATTTGAACCTGGAAATACTATTTCATTGAAATTGCTTTAATGTTAGTTTTCTGAAATGCAAAAGAATTACTTTCCTGAAAGTCTTATTTAAACAGAAGAATGTTTACAGGGTTGAGTAGAGTTAAAAATACATTGAAGTTTTTTACCTAATTAACTGTTTCATGTAGTGCTATCCAAACATTTTCAAGCATTGCATCTTTATTTTTTCCCACACTTCATAGTTCAGTAAATATTAGTAACTTCCATTCCTGAGACGCACTGTTGCATTCATTGATAGAAGGACAGGAGAAAGGAAGACGAGGATGATGGAATGACCTGAAGTCCTTTTGCTTGTCATAGAATCTCACAGGTCATTTGCAGAAAATATAGCATAAAATAGTAAATAGGTATAGCTGAGAAACCTAATTTAAAACCAGGAAAAAAGTATAAATAAATAAATAAAAATAAAAAATCAGCGGTTTTCTTGTTGAGGAGGCATGTCTGAGACAGGTTGCATACCAAATTTCACAGAGCATTTCCCATGTAAAATAATTTTAGTGAAAATCAATTATTCTTTTAGCATGTCTTTTTGGAGATGCCCTGACTTCACATGATTCTTGAACCCATCCAGCTCAAAAGAGGAGGAGATCAAGTCTCTTGAATGCTTCCCTTTCTACAGAGAAATACACATTAAGGAAGTAAAAATTGAGAAATTTTTCACATATGTCACCTCTCCCAAGAAAGGTTTCTACTTTGTGAAGTCAGCAGGTTAAACATGTCAGATACTAGAAAAAAACAGTATTTTATCTCCACAACATAAATACCTGGGGAGAGGAGGTGAGGAAAGCTTGAGAAAACTGCCAATCACAGGAGATTGAGTCCTGCAAAAAGTATTGTGTCCACCTTGGGAATTTCAGATGCTTAAGCAAAAAGGCCATTTAATAAAAATATTCATACTATCATGCCTTAATTCCTAATTCTTTTGATGGGTGAGTCATCTGTAATTCCAGTCAACTTTCTCGTTCACCATTCTTAACAAATAGACTACACAGTTCATAGTTTTTACTCTGGACTGAATAGATTGAATGTTAGACATGATCTAAATTCTGTTAGCTTGTCTCTGACAGCTTTGACATATCACAGCCATCAAAGTCCAAGTTCAGTGCCCATCTTTCCTTAACTATTTGTGTCTACAGAAGAAGTAACTTTTAAATGAAAGCTGTTCTCTTTTCAGTGCAGACTAATAGTTTTGGTAGCCAGCTGAGGTGGAAAAATAGTAGAGAAAAGTAGACATATAAAATATTCCATAAAAAGTAGATCATAGCATCTCTGAGAATTATCTGCATCAGAAACTGTAAATTAACATCATTTGTAAAGGAATATCACAATAAGTCTACACAGAAGCAAAACTGCAGAGGCAACCATGAGTAACCCTTGATAAAAGTCCTTAGGGGGTCATGTGAGGCTGAGATTGGTATTGACAGTCCAGAGAAAGCTGTACAATTTTGCAGAAAGTCTCCAGTGCTATTGAAATTCAATTGTCTTTCAGTGATAATGTTTTTCCTTTAGATTCATACCACAGATAGTTACTCTACTGTTCCACTTGCCCTACATGACAAATGGGAGGACAGAAAACACTTTTCAAAGGTTTACTAAAGCATTTTGATCTATACAGAGTTCTTTAGATTTTCATTTATACTTGCATGGCAGAAAAAAACTACTGAAGAAATAAATTATTTATTTAGAGCTATATAACATAATTTAGTCTCTAACTGTCTACTGATCACTTATATAACTTCTATTATCAGTAAGGTTATTATGGTCTTGCAAAATTTTATCACTGAAAATGATAACTTCATGTCTTCAGAACTGTCATCTCACTTCTGAACTACTATGCATTCTAAGATCAAAATGCCATCAGGTCACCAGATAATAGGTCATACAGCCATGTGTCAGCATAGTCATATCTCTATTGATCTTTTGTCCCAGTCTCATTTTATGGGACGATTATTTTATAAGGTGGTCCAAATATAGTCTAGTTCTTTTAGTTGGTAAGTAGACTTGTGTGAACAAAAATAGTTGTAAAAAAATTTGATTGCTTTCAATCTTACAACCCTGTAATCACTTGAATGAAAATGCAAGTTACTTTACAAGTGTATTTCCTTTAGATATTAAAACTAAGAACTGTTTTCTGATCATCTGCTAATATCTTAAAAAAGGTAATTAGCCATCAGGTTCCAATATAAACTTTATTGATCAGTTCTTTAAATCAAATTAACATTTTTAAGAGCCATACTGTCAAGGTATATGTGTGACATCAATTTACTTAATCCAAATTTTAGAATAAAATTAGATCAAACCAGAACTTTCTTTTTCAAATAATACAATCTCAGAGTTACTTTATGGTATTTGGGTTAAAATAATAGAAGTTTACAGCACATATCAGGCAGCAAAGAGCAGAAAGGAAAACTAAAAACTAGTTCTAGACAATGGATTGCTGTATTTATAACCATGAGTCACTGTTCCCATTAGATATTTTTTCATTCATTTTTTTGTATTTAGAAACCTTCTTGTCCATTGCCCCTTGTAATGAGGGAAGGATGGCAGATCCAGAAGGATATAACCCAGCTGTCCCAGTCTGAATGAAAGTTCTTAAGAAGATTTTTTGTTAGCTATGCAACAATTCAGAAAATAATCTTAATTATTTTCTAAATGGAAATATGTCTATAAAGAAATGAACTGTAGTATTCAGCTTCTTCAGGCAAACCCACAGTACTTTTGCAATAGAGAATAATGAGAAAATAAGAATTTATAAATATTAATGTAAACTAAAACTGGTTTAAAAATATTTGTTTCTCTAGCAAATTTCCAACAAAATTTTGAACAGAAAACATTTATATTGGAGCAATTTATTGAATAGTGCTGTGAGATTAGCATTTAAAGTGATAAACAGATTGCCACAAACAGAAATCAGTGTATTAAAAAATAACAGATTATGCACATAATTATTTTTTTTTATGGATTTAAGAACTTATTCAAGTGGCAACACTGCTGAAGGCTTTTTCACATCTTACATATCTATTAATTTCAATTAAACTATTGATAGGAAAAAGCCTACAGCGTGCCTTGTGGTCATGGATGTAAAAAGCAAAAATAATCCCTTTAGAAATGCAAAATGTTTGAAATATATTTTTAAAACAGTAAAATCAGGTACATAGAAATATTAATTTATTCATGAATGAGTCAAGTGAGCTATTCCTCAGGGCATAATTTGTGATGTCATTTCAATTCCAAAATGCATGGCAGGGAAAAGCTCAAGAAATTATGCACAGTGTAATAGAAAACAAAGAATTCATTCAAAGAGCAGTTAATGTTATGGAATTAAATTCATTCCAGAAGAAAGGGTTAGGATCCTGATTGAGCAAGGAATGCTCTCAATATGCACCAGTAGTATGTGCATAAAAAAAAGAAGCTTCATACTAGGGTTCTTGGGAAATACAACTAAAAAATGAAAAGTAAATGCACATAAAGACAAAGGCATAAGATTTGAAAGCATTAAAACTGTCTATCACCTTTTCTTCTGTCTTAACTCTTTTAATTTTGTTATCCTTTATTCTGAATATTTTAAGATCTTTTCTTCTGTAGCCATTGTTTTTGCTCCTACAGTTTCACTATTTCTATTCCTAGAAGCCTGTCATACAAAAACCTTCTATGCCATCCTCACCCTCTCTTTCTCCCATGGTGTATCTTCTTGTTGTAAGTGTTTGCCTAAAAGTTCTACTTCTAATGAGAATGATTTAATATAAAAAGGTTAATTAGATTAGTGATGGATGTCATGATCATTAGCTTTCTATCCGCCTTACCGTTCTTGACTTTGGTAGCCTTTTCTGATCAAAGTACTTCTTCAATCATACCATCTACATAGGCAATTTCCCAGATTTCATGTAAATGCCTCATCTTTATTGCCCCTCAGATTATCATGCAGCCTCTCTGTTTTCTAAAAATTAATAATAAAATAATAATTTTTAAAAAATTAAAAATTAAGCTGGTATGTCTTTTCTGAGCTTTCCTCTTCCTTTAAAGTCCTCCAGGTGGTGACTTAAAGACCTGTCTTGTCTACTGCTTCCCCTCATTAAAACTGAAATTACTTCCTGATTACAAATGCCCTCCTGTGGTTCCTTTTCCTTATGTATTCCCAAACAGCCAAATTTTCAGCGTGTTCCAAATTTATGTGAAGAACCCTTTCTTCCCTGGAAATTTTTTTTCTCCCTACAGTATACATTCCTCCAAATTTTTGTTCCACTTGTATACATGTGTTTTCTTCATTCACTTTTTAAATTTGAAAGGAATCATTCTTAAAGTTTATACCAAAGATAAAATTTTGCACCACATTTCTCAGAAGCTTCTGTGTGCCTCTGTGTCTTTCTGGCTGTAAAAGAATATGATTTCTCAAGTCAGAAAGAATTGTTAATATACTGAAATAAATGAGACTGTGACAGCTATTTGCAACTGTCATATGCATTGAATTGATCTACCCCTAAGAAGGAGGGGGTTCTTAAAACACTCTGCAGTGAAAATGTCTTGTTTAGAGAATTTATGTATTATTCTATTTCTCTATTCCTATATATACTTCTATATACATGTATGCATGTTGTAATATGGCAGGCTTTGTTTCCTAAAGTTCATATCAATCTTTATTCACATATAGTACTTCATTCTCATTTAATTTTTTTTAAGAAATATTTTATGCCAGTGGTAATACAAGAAATCTTGGAGCAATATTACAGCCCATCTACATGATATATCTGAATGATAAACCTAAAAATGGATTAAAAAAAAAGTTTATTATTTGAGATTAATTAAAGATATTTGCTGAACTTTAATGTACTATCTTCACTGAAAGGGTTGTCAAGCATTGGAGCAGGCTGCCCAGGGAAGTGTTTGAGTCACCTTTCCTGAAAGTATTTAAAAGATGTGTAGGTGTGTTGCTTAGGGACATGTTTTAGTGGTGGACTTAGCAACATTAGGTGTTTTTCAACCTACATGATTCTATGGTAATATGGTTCTATGACCATGTACAGGCTACTAAAAGGAGGTAGTGTTTATTTGACTAAATGAAATCCCAGGAGATCTTTGCTTTGGGAAACATGAGTTTCATGAGTGTGCTTTCCTTTCCTAAACAGGTCTGCATGAACTTTCTACAAGATCTTGGATCCTTGCTGGGAGACACCCATGTGACTACAAACTCCATGATGTATATCGTCCTCAAAGTGAGACTGTCTGTTATTCTATTAGTCTCCTTCTGGGTCCGCTTCTGAGGCCCAGATGATGGATAAATACTTTGCACTTTCAAGCAAATAATTCCCACTGTCACTTTACATTTATTATCAGCCCAGTGTTATTTCTTAGTTTATTTGTCCTGTTCCTATTTTGCTATTTGTATTGTTGATGTGTTTGTACAGAAAATATTTTTTCTACTTAACTTTCATTTTCCTAGACTAAATAAGTCATTTAGAATATGTTTAAAGACACAAGTGCAAGTAAGTTCGGCAGAGTCGCACAAAATAGTTTCCAGATTAGAGCTGGGTCATTTTTCATCAATTTGAAGTAAACATAAACCAAACATCTGTGCTCTTCTAAGTAGGTGTACCTTTAGTATCACTTATTGTCCCAGGATCCTAGCTGGGCTTCTTTGTTTTGTTCCCATCTCATGTAACCATTCAGAAACACCAGTGAGTCACATACCCATGAAGTTGCAGGTGAAGTCCAACCAGTGGGATTGAGTAAGCAATTTTTAACTATTTCTCTCAGAAAAAAAACCAACAAACAAACAGTACAGAAATTACCTTTCGTATGACTGCATCATACTGTGGGGCTTAGTCATCTCACCATCATACTTTCTTTTGAAGTCACATTGTCTGTAAAAGATCTCAAGGAATCTAGTCCATCTGCTGCCTTTGACATATTGCAGCTATGCTGTTAAGTATTTTCCCCATCTCTTCAAAATTCCACAGTCTCTGCAGGCAATTTATTCTAACGCATCACTACTTAAACCATTAGAAATATTCCACGGTTAAAATGTGAATTTGTGTTGTTTTTTTTTTTTTTTTTTTTTTTCAGTGTAGGTTCATCACCAAGTCTTATCTTTCATGGACTCAAAGGAACTGTTATTTCCTTTTGCATTTGAGAAATCTTTTATTTGTTTGAGGTCTCTGTGTGGTCTTATCTTAGTCTTCTATTTTCAGATTAGCCAACTTTAGTTTTCTTCCCATAATATTTGTTTTGCTTTCCTCTAGACTATCTCCAGTTTGACAGTTGTAATGCAGCACCCTAGCCCTTGATGTAATACAGCACCCAAAACTCCAACTCCAGGCTGAACTATGCTAATGACTTGTTTTTTGCAATTATATTCAGGTCCCAGTTTTTACATCCCACCTTGATCTTATTTTTTCAGCTGACCTGTTGTATACACCTGTTTTAAGAAAAGATTAATCATCCAAAGATCCTTAATTTCTTCTTTGGGTATCATGGATCATAGACAGATTACCTCACATTTGAATGTCTAAATTTCAGGAATGTAAATTAGACTGTGTGCATTCTGTATCATATCATGAAAACTGCATTTTCACACCAGATTATTTGTAATCAGAGGAATCCAGGCAAAGGCAGCACAAGGACTAAAGCAAACTTTCACCTGATCTGTCAACAGTCAGAGAAATGTTCTTAATATATCCTCCACATTTTCTTTTGAACTTGCAACACTTTACTTAACAGATATAGTTAAAACAGACAGGTTCTTAGATACAGAAATAATTCCTCAAACTCAGAAAGACAAAGTAACAGCCTCCAATCTAAACACAGGCTAAGAATATTGTGCTACATTTAACTTAGATTATTTTATTTTTTTTAGTGTTTGAGTGGACATTTGACAACTGGTGACGTGGCAGGTAGGTACTGATAAGGCTGAAAACTAGGTCCTTGACAGGGTGACAGAGAAAATTCTTAACAGATGAAAGGTGTTAAGAACCTAGAAGTTAAGTACTTGAAATAAATTAGTGTCAGGATAGTATATTTAAGTAACTTTACATTACAGACCTTAACAGGTGAATAGTTTTCAGGAAGCAGATGGACTATGTGCCATATAAATATATTCAAAGCCACTTAATTCTTTTCTTCTAGTCACTGCCCTGTAATTTTTTTTCTTTTTTTTTTTAAAAAAAACCCTGCTTTCTTAGAAGTGTCACTAGATAATAAAGATGGTAGCCTAATATCAGGAATTTTGGTAAGTTCATGGTGCAACATACTCTTTTTTCCATTTTCTTTCCTGTCTTTATCATGTGCATTAACAATTTCTTTAAAAGCTTACACATAACTCATATGAGGTTAATGATCCTGCAGTTCCTTCAATCACATCTTCATTAAGTAAATATTGGTAATAGATTTACTGTTACTTCATGATAAATACAGATTCATTTAAGGATCTTGTTTCTGGGTCTATAATTTCATATGCCAGCTTTTTCAGGTTTTCTGTGGTGAATATCATATGATTTTGTCTTGGACATCTTGATACTTTTTTTTTTTATCTAAGAGGTAATTATATTTCTATTTTCACATACTCATTTCATGAATTAACTTCTGGCATTGGCTCCATCAGACACAGGGGAAGCTCTAGCAGCTTCTTGGAGAAGCCACCCCTGTAACACCCCCACTACCAGAACCTTGCCACATAAACCAAATACAGAGAGGTTATTATAATTGGCTTGATTCTCCTGCAACACTAACTTTAATTTTACTTATTTAATGCCATTTTTTACTAAAACATTGAGGGGAAAATTAAGTTCAATTATGTTTAAGCATAAAGACTTTTTATGGCTTAGAATGTGGACATCTAATACCGAGGCAATGGAAAGTTGATAAAGTTCTAAGCTCGTAGTTTCTTGTATCTATTTTGTGCAATCATCAATTATAAGAGAAAACCACTGAAACTCCTGGCTGCACAACCTTAGTTTACATTGCTTCCTGTTAGTTGTTCTATTACTAATAGCTTGTATGGAATCTGACGCCTTGCAAAAAGGTAACTGGGATAAAACCAGCTCACGAATACAGAGTTCTTGTGGTATGTACTTGTCCCATTAAAGTTATTGCTCCATAGAGATGGAAGGATAAATCCAAGCTGTAGTCATTAAGGATGAAAAGTTCATTATTCTCTTACCACTGAAATTGTTCTAGCAAAATAGAAGTGCTTAAGACTAAACATAGACTTGGGAAGGGCAGTGAGTTTCTCTTTTGTTCCAGATGATGTAGCTTTTTCATGGGCATACTGGGTAGAAACTGAATGAAATATAGGCTGTTGTTTTCTGTTTGACTTTTTTTGTAAGGGTGTTCTTTTGTGTGCTCATCATCTCCTTCACTGTCATTATTCATCCTTATGAGAAAGAAAAGAGAACATCATCTTCCTCCTTTGTGCCTCCTTCAGTAAGTCATACTGCCTCCCCTATCACACAGTAAATAAATTTCATGGGAAAGAACATCCTTCTTAAGAATGTAAAAAATGTTAATCTTGCCTTAACTTGGTATTACTGATTACCTGGCTTACTTGTCACAATGAACGTATAACAATGTCCTAGAACAATAATTTCTGGATTTGCCTGTAACTGCACTTTTAACTGCAGTAGCGAATAAGGGTTATTTTAAAAATACTTAATCCCAATTAAAACAAGATAAAAATTACAGATAAAGACTGGAGCAATAATTGCTATCTGAATATAACAATACAATTTCTATTTGTTTTTTGTCATTCTAGGAGAGGTAGCTGTGTTTAAAGCAGGGAAATAAGACACTTCTCATCCAAATTGTTGAAACTGAGTATTCTTGTGTTCTCAGTACAGGCAGGGATCTTGTTTGTTTCCTGACTGTCTATTGGTATGAAACTCGATTAACTTTGCTTACCTGCTACACACACAAAGAAACTAATGCCCATTTCTTAGTGCTCATATTTTCACAAAAAAGCACAGTGTACGGTAGGTACACAGTAAGGGACAAAGCTGTCCAGTTTGATGAACATGTGAAAAAGGCCATGGAATATAACATATAGAACACTTTCCTTGGAGTTGAGACAAGGCCAAGAATCACGACTCTGCATATTGGAACACAGGGACAAATAAAACTAAAAATTCACTAAAATGGTTCTAGAAACGTAGGTGCTTGACTCAAGCTAATGATTGAATCAAGCTAAGGACTGAATCAGATTTTTCTGGGGGGGGGTGTTGGAGGAACTTGATATTATTTTAAAAGTTTTTCCCAAAAAATTTCATAATTTCATTCTGGATTTAATATTCACTTTGTGCATTCCGTGTGATAACACAGACACTGTGGCTCTGCTAAATCTCATAAGAAGTAAACATAAAGGTTTTAATGGCAACTACTGGAAATAGCCATAAACCACAGTCACATACTTTGCATTTAAATTAACTAACATTTTATTTTAAAATATTGTTTGGGTTTTTTTAATTATTTATAAATATGTCCTCAATATCTCAGAATTCTGAAGTATGCAGAGGATATTTCTTTACAAACTTATCAAGATATTAAATATTTTTGCACTGGGGGCATGTTTGTAGAATCACAAAATTCACTTTTAATTTGAATGTTTTTGAATATTTATTTTAGCATGACTTTTGTTGATGAAATTCTTGATGGTTAAAAAAAAAAAAAGAATGTTTCTCCATATCATTCTTCAAAAAAGTAAATAACTGCTTTAGTTTTCTTTACCTTTTTCCTCATTTAAATCTGAGCCATTATTATTCTCCCATTAATTCCTAGTAACTAAAAGTGTGGATTTATTTTTCTTCTTTATTCATAAGGTAATACAGTTTGATGAAATACAATATTTTTGCACCCCAGGGAAGATGATAAACAAAATGGAAGAGCTCAATTACATTGTCTCAGTCATTTTTCTTTAGGTGCTAATTTGCCAAAGTATTTCTAAATTACTTCATATACTTTGAGTATTGTATTCTGGTACTGGATAAGCTTTTATGAAGAGCTTTAAAAATATCACTAGTAAATGTTTAGTCAGTGTTTCATGTTTGATCTTTTTGTACAATCCTTATAGGAAAGCTGGAATTTATTTTCAGTGACTACATATAAATGCAGCACACGCTTTGCGTCCTAACAGATGCCATCTGTAAAAGCATTTACTTTAAATTAGTGGAATAAGTAATCAAAAGGGCTTTGTACTTAATGCAGAACTTTTGGTGACTATTAAATGCTCATTAGAGGGTGTTTTTGCTGTATGACTGTCAAAATCAGCAGGACGTTTATGCTAGATTTCCTGAGTGGGTCAAGATTGAATATGATTTTACAACTTAAATAACGTAAATGAATGCAGGTTATTTCAGAATCTCCAGATGTTTCTTAAACTCCCTGCCCCTAAGCGAAACTTACAGCCAATTTAAATTTTGCATCAACATTACAGTGCAGATTTTTGCTTCAAACAGTTAACAACTCTCTTATTACATTCCACTCATTTGTGCCTTAACTATCACAAATGGAAAAGATGAACTGTATTATACCAGAGTTCTTTTTCTTTAAAACAAATATTAATAGGTTGCTCAGATTTGCCTATCATAAAAAGGTTTTTGGTAGGACAAAATCCTTACAAAATTCCTTTACAAAACCAAGTTGTCTGTCTATATTTTAGGTGTCCTGATGAATCTTAAATGAAATGAATTTAGTTGAAAAAACAGGTAACAAGTGAAAACATGTTCCAAACATAAATAGCAGTTTGAAAGTTAGATGTACAGGCATGAGTTTTTAAATCTTAATAAATAGTTCTGCATTCTTATATGAAAGCTAGGATATAATAATTTCTTTGTCAATAAGAAGTACATCTAGTTGCATCTTGTTTATTTTCTTCCATTGTGCATACTTATACTAATTCCAACCTTTGAATATGGCAACATCTGTTAAGAATAAGAGAATAAAGGTACATGTAGAAACAACTTACGAAGTTTAGTAAAAACTGCTTAAAAGTGGCCTTTAAACAAGATACTTTTCTAGGTAAACTTTGACAGAACAACAAACACTCTGGGATTTTGGAATGATATAGATAAATGACCTCTTAGAAATTATCTTTGAATACCCAACTTCCAGTATAAAAGCCTTAAAATGTTAGAGCTTTCTATAATAAATATAGTACTTTTGCATAGTTTAACTCCAAGAGAAGATGAAGAATTCATGGTGTTAAAGAGAAAATAAGCAAGAGAATACTACAAACCACTAAGTCTAGCTTCTGTGGCAACTGCAGCTTTTGGCTTCTAGATCAGGACCTACAGAAATGGCTTGTACATTTTTCCATTAAAGAATCCCTGCGTAAGATATGCAAGGAGTCTTACAAGTAGAAATTCAAGAGATTCAATCATCAATTGAATTAGGGTTCCTTCAACTAGTAAATACAAGGAATAATTAAAATTCTGTGGACATGATGAAGACAACTCAATCATACCTAATGTCTCTCTACATATTCTAGGATAATCAGTGTCCATATTAGTTGGGTTTTTTTTCATTAGAAGCATAGGATAATTCAGGTTGCAACCAGCCTCCTGTTAACAGCATGGTCAGATGAGGTCTTGAAGGTTTTACTCATTTAGGTTCTGAAAATATTCAAGGACAGAGTCAGACCTTTCCAGACAACATGCCTCAGTGTTTGACTCTTCTTGTGAGAAAAGTTTTTTCTTTCTTTTCAATTTATACCCATTGTCCCTCATCCTGTCACAGTGAACCACTGTGAAGAGTGTAGCTCTGTCCTCACATTCCCCTCCCTGCACTGGGCTGTGGCTGTGAGGAGCCCTGAAGCCACCTCTGAAACAGGCTGTACAATCCTCACTCGCCTAGCCTCTCTTCAAGGGGCAACTACTCCAGCCTGGTCAGCTCAGTGCTTTTCCACTGAGCATACTTTTCCTCTACAGCGTGGTGTTGTCTTTCCCATACTGGAGGGAGCCCACCTTGATATAACATGTGTGGAGTGGAGGGAGATGGAAACCTTTTGTGATCTCCCGGTGGTGCTCCTGCTAATGCAGCCCCAGATGCTGCTGGCTGTCTTTCCTGCCAGGGCTTGTTTTTGGGTGATGTCCAGCTCACTGCCACCACGGCCCATTCCACAGAGCTGCTGTCTACTCAGTCCATCCCTAGTCTGATTCTTTTTTAAAGTTCTGTGAATTTTGATTTAAACCATCTAAAAAAATCCAAATCCCCCCAGTAAAACCCCAGACCAAACAAAACTAATGCTACAGATCTAACCAGTGGCTACATATGCCATATATTCTCTGTGCCAGGAAAGGCATACTTGATTGCTAACCAGGTTATCTATTTGATTAGTAACAGAGAACAAACAACACTCATGTTTTTTTAAGCACTCAGAATGATCCCTGTATCTATAAAAAAAGTCCTATAGGCACTGGATTTTTTAAATTATTATTTTTTTTTAATATTTGTTTATTTCAATATCCAGCTTGTAGCTGGAGATAACTGGAGTAGAAAACTAACTTACTATGTTTATGTTTACGGGACAGTTCTTAATAAAAGATATAAACTGTGTAGCTAGGTCTTTCTGTTCATAAGGCAATGCAGAAATTTATGAGAAATAAGACAAAAAGTTTGTTTTGGGGGCATAAATAAAAATATTCAGTACATGTCTCTAAAACTTTGACTACCCAAATTCCTTATACCTGTTATGTTATTCAGACTTCGCTTGTGTACTAGGACTGCACATGTATCTGCTGCTGAGCAAAAGCATCCAAAGCAAAAAAATATCTTTGATCAAGATAAAATTCTTATTCTTAATAATTCAGTTCTAAAAAATATTTTGTCTCTGATAAAAGGCAGTGAAGCACAGGGGTGATTTCAAAGTGATTTAGACTGGTTTTACTCAGTGACCTTATTAATTTGTCTCAGTTGTAAAAGTTTTTACTTCGGTTCCCAAATAAGAAATTTTTGGAACCGTACTCTAAGCATGTTCTGAGATGTTATCTCCATCTTGTGCATGGGTAATTAATTGAAACAAATTGTGGAAGGACATATTACATCCAGCAAATGAGAGGTTTTCACCTTTCTTCACTCATGAGTATAACATCAGTAAATTATTAACAGAGTAATAACAGTAATAACTGATCTGTTTTCTGAAGCCTTAATGTTCTAAAGGCAAAGTATGGTGAAACAGATGTGTAGTATCAGTAAAAACAAACAAAAAATATTTTAAAATAAACTGTCTGAATGCATCACTGATGCCTAAAGCAGGTGTAGATTTTAAAATTCAGTAACAAAAAAAGAAAGCAAACAATCCTATCATATAACTCTGCATTATTCTATATTCTTTTAGCTCTTGATTCATTTCTTAAAGCAAACAACTGAATGTTTCCTTCCAATTGCCCATGCGGCACATTTAGTCTTCAGAGGCTGTAGCTTCATTTAGAATTTCTTTCTAAACAAAAATTTCTAAGTGTGTGTCTCAGCAGCTGTCTTGTCAGGTTTCTAAAAGAGAAAAATTAAAGCTCTACTATATTTATTCCAAGTCTTCTTAGTGACTGATCTAGTATGAGAGTTAATTTTATTTTCTGTTTATCAGGAGTAAGGCTTATCAAAGATGCCGTATGTAAGTAATTATGAGAAGCTATCACACAGATGGTGGATAATAATGTGTAGCTGTGGAGGATAATTTCTTCCTTTTGACAAGTAAAGAGGAATGGCATTTGACTTTTCTTCAGAAATGATAGGACTCGATGCTTGACAGAGATATAGTCTGCTTTCATTTTCCTAAGGAAAGTAGACCTAATGTTGATAATCAACTTGTCTTTCAGAGAGCTGTTTGTTACCCTTCCTCACTTAACATTTTATTAGCTTTCAAATTCTTAAGTGTTTACTCTACATTTGAGATGTTTATTTCTGGAGCTGAGTCTCATAGGGAGGAAATGGACACTGATCTGTTTCCATTGTTTGCATTGAGGGGAGCTAGAGAAGACAGCTAAATTTATCTTTACTACTGTTTAGATGCCTTTCTTACATTCAGTTTATTCTATAATATCTGTAGAGTATTCAAGTCTTTGAGCTGTTTGAGTAAGCTGTTATTTCTGGGACTTTACTGCTGTTGAAAGCTAAAAAGTGAAATTGCAGTCAGCATGTATGACAACATGTTTAAAGGAGTTTGGTGTCTAGTATCTCTGGAAGGACATTAATCCTTCCTATGGTAAAGGCTGAGGTAAGCCTTTCAGTGACTCTGTTCTACTCTTGTTGACCCAAAGGAGTCTGCTCTTGCCAAACCAGAAGATTCCTGAAACTCCACATGCAGGTTTCTAGCAGGACAGGAATTTTCCTTAAGCTTTAATGTGTACCAGAAAAGGCTTTTTGGTGGACAGAGATTCAAGAAGATGGTGTTTTGATAACTGGAACTTTCTATCTAAGTTTTTTAACATAACTGCTATTTTGAATTTATGTTTGGCTTTGTGTTCCTGGTGAGCAGGTGGTGCTGTTTTTGAAATGGATCTGGAGCTTGTAGTGAAGAATTAATTTTCAGTGTTTGTTTTCACTTAAATAAATCTATGTAGGCTTTCCAAATATTATTCACATATTATAGTTACTCTCCAAATTCAGCATGACTCTGAAACCTAGGGATGATTTTTCAAAAATCTTTAAGACTTCCATTTTGACTCTACAAACTCTAAATGGTTCACTCAAATCTCTAAGCTAACAGTATAATTTTATTCTTTTTTTTCATATTTTCATTTTGCAATACACTCATTAGTATATACATTATCCTCATTTTTGTTAAAAAGAACATTTACCCATGGAAAAGGCAGAGTGAAAGAGGTAGTACAAAAAAAGAAGGGAAAGACAGACATACTGGCCCTTCAGGTCCAATAAAAGCCAAAAAGAAAGATAAGAATAAAAAACCCCAAGAACATTGACTCTACTTCTTTCTGATTAGTCAGTAATACCAGTAATCAGGGCACTCACATTGGATTCTTGAGAACTCTTCAAATACCTATTTTGTTAAATTCCATTTCCATCCTCCCAATTCTAAAGGGCTTGGTGTTCAGGAGGAGATATCTGGCATAGGAAAAGCAAGATTAATTTTTGAAACTCACTCAAACTACATTTATATTTTATTGTCTTGGTCGCTTATGTTAAAATGGTTGAGAGAGAAATATTAAAAAGAGAGAATTATAACATACGCAAATCTTTAAAAAATCTACACAAATCAGCTTTGTTCCTGTGGTGGATGCACATTCAACTAAAGGCAGAAAATCAAATGCAAGGGTGGGAGAGAGAGTTAAAAAGTGTTTTGGGCCCCAAGCATTGTGTGTAGTCCCATAGGCTACCTGTAATTCCACTAGCAAGCAGAAATCATTAAATAACAGGAGTAGCTACTAGCAGAGAAAGGTTATCTACAGTAGATGGAGAACATTACACATTTAAATGTCAGCCTTGGATTTAATGAAGCTTTGAAACTCAGCAAGAAGGATAACAAATACCTCAGTTTTACCCCTACGAACACTAGATAAGATGTCACAAGAGAAAAAATAGCCAAGTAGTTGGCTTACCAAGAAGTTAGAAGGGGAACATTCAAGTGACTACATTTTAAAGAAAAGGAACAAAGGACCTTTCTACATAATCTCGTTTTTATTTGTGTTGTGTGTTTACTTTCTCCCAACAAGAAATTAATGTTTGGTTCAGCCACTTCATTAATATTTTTAGTGTAAGGATAGGAAGTTCATAGATCACATGCTACAGTTTAAGATTTTCTCAGGTGTCCTGGTAAGAGCTCAAGATTGTGTTTATTAGTGATCCTTCCAAACAACAACAAAGACTGACAAAGACTTTTCTGACAACAAAGGAGTTATGGAACAACTTTACAATTTACAGCATAGAGTAACATGAAACAAATTGTAGAGTTCGGTAGGTAGACACTGCTCTATCATCATATGCAGATCTGCCTTACAGCAATTGAACTTTGACCTTCTATAAATTTTCAAAGTGTAATTAAAAAGCAGAATATCCCGAGAGACAGGAGCAATATGCAAAATCAGACAGTTTTAGATCAAAGCTGAAATAAGTTAAACCATCCTGGTATGTACCATAGCAACAACACATAAAAGTATGTCTGGAAACGTTTTATTGGCCATCTTTTACTTAGCCACCCAGTATAATGCAATAAACTCATAACCAGTTATTAGAGAAAGGAAAATACCCGAGGAAATTTGTCATAATGGGAAGCTCTTGCAAAGACTAATAGCTAGTGTATGTCAAATCTGGACTCCACAGAAAAAAATAGGATTTTTTCTTCTGTTTTCTTCCTTATCTCAATGTTTTGCTATAATTGAAAAACAAATACAGATGTTTTTACAAAGACACATAATAGAAAACCTCTGAAGGCAAAACTCTGATAACACTGTCGGAGGTCTTAATAATAAAAATAGAGGAAGTCAATTAATTACAGTCAAAATAACAAGCTTACTGTAACTCTCCCCAAGAGTAGCTAGGCTTCCTCAGAAAAGAGACAAGATGCTCCTTTATGTATATTATTTCCCAGGCAGAAATAGGACTAAAATCTCACCTAGAAACATTGAGAACAGGTTTAAATAAAATGGATGAACTGCTGTCTACCAAGGGAAGATATTATTCATAAAATGAGTAAACTACCAGAGCAGAAATTAACAGCCTAACAGTGAATTGTATGGGCAACCTTTCTTGGAAATGAAAGCAGAGTTTCATTGGCTTTCTAGCACAAACTAAAACTGCTGCACGTGAGGCTTGTTACATTCAGAGCTGAATAAATAATTAAGAGAAAATAAGCAATAAATAATTTGTTCAGGTTGTTTTTCTGTAGGATGTTTTTTGGTTTTTTTTTTGCTACAGCATAGAGATCAAAACTTTCTTAAATGTATTCATTATGCAAACTTATTCAACTAATATTCATTTACATTCTTAAAAGATTGGATTTAATTATTGAAAGGGTATGCTGCTTATAATATTTGTGACTGGTCAAAAGAAGTCAGACAGCATTGCTTATATCACTTGATTGGATAAATAGATAACCGAAGTTAGTGAAAATATACAGTAGTATAATTATCATTATGTATAAGCTTTAAAATATACCTCTTAAATGCTTATGCTGAGTGTCAAACTTCAGACATTTTCTTTTAGGAAACAGAGCCAAAGGGAATTAATTCAAAACCTGAAATGAAATGTAGTTCTCTACCTCTGTTTCTACATTCTTTCTGCAAGCTGAAAGAGTTTTCCAACTAAATGAACCTTCTACGTTTACCATATCACTTTATTAAGGAACTGCTGCTGACCACTCTTATAAGCCTAAATCTCAGGTAGAGACATCATTCGCATGAGCCAGGACACCTTTGCTAACGATTTAGGTACTCAAATTCCAGTAAAATGAAGTATGAACCTTTAAATCTATTGCCTATGACAAAACAGCCATAAAAGTTATAGTAGTACAGAGGATATTTCTTGGAAAAATTCTAAGGCTTATCTGTCAGTGGTTTGCCATCAGAGCTATCTCTTCTTGTGTTTTCATCTAAGTGAATGTATTGGGTCTGACTGAGATGGAGTTAATTTTCCCCATAGCAGCCCCACTAGTGCTGTGCTTTGTATTGAAAGCTAAAAAGGTGTTAAACACACCTGTGTTTTGGCTGAGCAGGGCACACACAGCACCAAGGTTGTTTTTCCAGTATTCCCTGCACAGTGGGATGAGGGGTAGTGTGGGTGCATGTGGACAAGATCTTGAGAGGGGACACAACTGGGACAGCTGATCCAAACTGACCAAAGGGATATTCCATATCATGTGATGTGAGCTCAACAACAAAAGATAGGAAAAAAAAAAAAAAAAAAGAGG
>VWZY01007046.1:63640-74636 GCA_013399075.1 Chloroceryle aenea
TCCCCCCCCCACCCCCCCCCCCAAAAAAAAAAAAAAAAGTGGAAAGTAGAGTAAATTAACTTGAATTTATTTTTGCTTTCAGAAAGTGATACCGGATTTTTCTTTAGCTAGAGTTACTCCTTATTGCTACTGATGTCTATGGTATGGACAGATTTATTCTAAAAGAAAGTTTTTTTATGTGAGAAATAAAAAATCTAATAAAGATTTAAACCTACAACCTCCTGTAACTTGGGAAAAAAAAAAAAAGCAACAGGATATTTATATTATCTCTGATAAAAAAAACTTTTCTTATGTTATACTTCTGCATTACCAAAAAGGGTAGCATTTGCAAGATCAAGTCCTGAGAGAAAATTACTATCTGGATATCCAGGTGAAGGAACTGTGCTAAGAGCAGAGCTTTTAACTTTTAGGCATTCAAAACCAAGTACAGGATGGTATAAACATTTTGGATGCATTCAAGACACTTTTTACCATGAATGCCTCCCAGGTTATGATGTTTTCAGAAGCCAAAGTTTCTCACTGAAATTGTTATTACCTTGTGCTCTATGTACCAGATAATTACTTAGCAGTTTAGAGCCCTATTTGGCACATGAGAAGACACAATAATGTATCTTTAGAGAAACACATATAATTTATACTCAGTATCACTATGTATTATGATCTCTTTAGGAATAATATAACATGCAAAATAGTATGAAGTGGCTGGCTGATAACGCAGAAATGTCTTCAGACTTGAAAGCTGTAGAGTTGATGTAAATATATGTATCTTGCCTCTGGTTTTGCTATATCAGAGGAAAGACTGGCTTACTTAAATTGTATGGCTGCTTCCAGGGCCTGAATATGAGACATTTCATTTATTGGTCTGAATACATGGCATGTAAAATGCCTTTGTAACTGGAGAGGAAGAGCAGCAAGGTAACTTCTAGCTCTCAGAAGACTACAGTATGTGGAAAACAAGCCAAAATGAGTACAAATCACAGGCTAGAATATGCAAAGAGCAGGAGAATACTGTTTGCATTTATTTACAAGATCAAAGGAAAATTTTGTTTTGTTATTTTTTTTCTGAGGAGAATTTAATTAATGTGTTTAAGAGATCAGTATATAAAGCATAATCACCAGAACATTCAATGAAGGCAAACAAATTTAAGGAAACACAGAAACTTGTGGAGGGGAATTTGCATCAGGAATGCCTAGAGCTCTGACTAGGAATGAGTTACTAGCTGGCTGAGATCAGGATTAGTTAGTTGACTGACATACATGACACTGTTATCAGTTTCTGATTATGAAGAAGTAGATGACACCTCATTCAGACAACTAGAAGAAGCCTCACATTTGCATTATGGGGAACTGCAGCCACCCCAATATCTCTAGGAGGGATAACACAGTAGAACATAAGCATACAGGAGGTTTCTGGAATACGCTCTTGACAACATCTCAACACAAGGTGATTAAGGGTGATTAAGGAGCCAGCTAGGACAGGTGCTATTCTGGACCTCATATTTACAGGCAAGAAATGACTGGTCAGGGATATGAAGGTCAAAGGCAGCCTACAGTGACTATATGATGGTCATAGTCAGGATTCTTCAAAAAGACAGTAAGGCTAAAAGTCAAACCACAGCCCTGGTCTTCAAAAGAACAGACTTCGGCCTGTTGAAGATCTGCTTTGAAGAATCACATGGTATATGGCCCGAGAGAGAAGACGGGTTCAAGACAGCTGGTTAATATTCAGGCTCAAGATGAGGTTGGAATCAAGCAAAGGCATTGGGAAGACTGAATGGATGAACAAGGAGCTCCTGTGTAAGCTCAGACATAAAAAGAGCATATATGAGAAGTTGAAGAAGGGCAAGTGACCTGGGATGAATTCAGAGACACTATCTATGCAGAGATGACATTAAGAAAACCAAAATGCACCCGCAGCTTACTCTGGCAAGGGATGTAAAAGCAACAAGGACATGTACAGATCCACTAACAACTAAAGGAAGCCTTGGGGAAACAGACCCACTCCTGAATGGGGCAGGGGATTTGCGGACAAAAGGAATGGAAAAGGACAGGGTACTAAAAGCCTTCTTTGCATTGGTTTTACTGGTAAGGTTTGTTTATTTACGAGGTTGACCATGAGCCAGTAATGTGTCCTTGAGTCAAAGGACACCTACAACATCCTGGACTGCATTAGAATTATTGTCAGAAGGTCAAGGGAGGTGTTACTTACCCTCTATTCAGCACTGAGGCCACATCTAAGGTACCGTGTCCAGTTTTGGGCTCCTCAGTACAAAAGAGATACAAAGTTACTGGACAGAGTCTAACAAAGGACCACATAGATGGTTAAGGTACTGGAGCACCTCATAGATGAGAAAAGGCTGACAGAGGTGGACCTGTTCAGCCAAAGATGGCTCAGGGGAGATCTTATTAATGTATAAATACCAAATGTGAGGAGTAGAGAAGACAGGGACAGGCTCTTCTCAGGTGTGCCAACTGACAGTGCAGAGGTGCTAAGCACAAACTGAGGTTCCTTCTGAACAGAAGGAAATACTTATTTTACTGTGAGGGTGTCCAAACACTGGAACAGGTTTCCTGGGGACGTTGTGGGCTGTCCCTCCTTGGAGATATTCAAAACTCATCTGGTCATAGTCCTGAGCAAATCTAGGATGTTTTATGGACACGCTTGGTTATTAGAAAGATGAATATATGTAGTCTGTAGCATTTTTTTTTTAATCAGTAAAACATGAAAATAAAATAAAACATAAAATAAGAAACTATTATAAGAATCTAATTGGCATTTCAAGTTAAATAAGTGACAGGAAAAAATATACTTCTGATTAAGCATTGTTTCTCATCTTATCAGGCAAAAATTTAGTATTTCATTTATAATCTGAAGGACAGTAGCAAAGTGTAGTACAATGTAGTATAGTAAAACACTGCGATGGTTTAGAGTATATTCTCTTTCGATTAAATGTGCTTCTCCCTGATGATAGGTTAAGCCAAAAAAATTGCATTTAATGAGCAAAAGGTAACATCTGCAGAGCAGTTGTAAAGTGACAGTATATATATGTAGCATAATTTCCCAAATATAGAGGCCTAGCAAGTAATTTACACCTTGGAAAAAAAATGTAAACAATATTTGTTGTATATTTTAAAGAGAGACACTTTGTATTTTTTATTTCCTATGAGAGTTGAATTTTACACAAAAATTTTAAACAATTGGGACCATAGATTGGTAATGCATCACCTTCTAATACCTTTTGTGAAATCATATTAGAAGGAAACAATTACCTTCCTTTTGTAACATAAGTAACACTTATAAACAAATAAATATTAAATAATTAAGTTTGCATATGAAATTTTAAATCTGAAATAATGTTTTTTAAGATACTGCATAAATAAATGGTTAGTTATGCAATACACACAAGCTTGTTCTGGGCATGTTTTAGTACTACATTAGTATATTAGTTCCACTTCCTACTATCTTTGGCATCAGTCTTCCTCATTTATTTTTTGTACTGCAGTAGCTTCTGCATCTCCCATACACTCCTCTTTAAACTGTCAGCTATAGCTATGACAGACAGTTCAGTCTAATGATTTAGACATGAGAATGTGCCTAAAACTTGTGGGCTGGGTTTATGGCAGCTAAATATGGGTTTATGCATCAATGGGTTTATGGCAGCTAAATATGGGTTTATGCATCTATGTGCAAAAGAGAGTGGAGGGATACATTCCCAAGGAATTTTCCAGAATTTGATCAAGCTGAATTCACAGTGATTGCTAACTTTTTTGGTTACATAGCTGTAGGGTACTCAATGGGTCCCTCATGTGTTAACTTAAACTATAATAAAAGGCCTTGCATAACCAATGATAAGATATTTCAAAATGGATCTAAGATGATTAAGTGTTGGACAATGATGTCCAGTTCATGTGGGTAATTGTATAAACTCTTATTGAGAAAAACTTAGACAGACACAACCCCCATAAAAGGATGTGGTTTATATTTATTAAAATATTTATTAAAAGTGACAAATGACAAGGGAAGGTTGTAGTTTTCATTGAAAATAGGAAATGAACAAACCCTTAGAAGATATGTTTGCTCATAAAAATTCCGTAAAGACTTGAGAGTGTAAATTCTTATTTCTTTCAATTTCTGTACAAGCATTGGCAAATAACTTCAAGAAATCAATACTGCTAATCAAAGATAACTAGAAAGGGCCTTATCCTGACTGCAATCAAAGAAACACCACCATGCATTCCTGTGACCACTCACCCGACTGGTCACAGAGTGAAAGCCTTGTCAAGATCTTGCAATATCAACTGAAGTTGCTACCGGCATCTGCACACATTCTCTTGGCAAAATAGTGTGAGTGCTTTGTAATTTGCTTTAGGTAAAATGAGACACATTGCATTAGGTCACAAGTTGAACTTGTTGAGCCGCCTCAGCAGACTGAGTGTCATTCAAACAGCTCCCACACCAATTTTCACCACATCACCCATTCTCTTTGCAGTATTAGCCTCAGTCATTTTACCAGGCTTATCAGAAAGCAAAGGGTCTTTGACCTTTGGAGTTACAATTTTTTACATCACTTTGCTTCTTTCCTTCAGGTTGATCTTGAGGAGGTGGCTTCACTGGGACAGAAGCTTAATTCTTGCCTGACTTAATGCTGACATCCAGTGAGCAGTTGACAACACCACTTAATACCAGCTAATAGTTTTACAGATTCTGGGCTGGATAGAAATGGAATTAGCACATGATAATAGTTCTATTTGGAATATGCTAATAATGACATATGATGTTGGAGCTACCTAGAACTATGAGGCAGACAGGCAGCCTGTGAAATTTCTTTTTAAAATGCCAACACGAACTGACAGCAGTGCTGCTGATTATATACTGGTTTCACAAGGAAACTTGACGTAGGCATTCCTTACCCATGTCATGTACAAAATAGCAGTAGTCTGACTGACTGGACAATATAGTACAAGGAAGAGGTTATAGACATATTTCAGGGAGTATTAAAGAACTCCTAAGTTATTTGCCTCCAAAGCAATGGTATTATCCTTAACAGTGATCCTCCTTTCCCTATAGGGAACTATAATTTCTTACCCTGATCATTTTCTTTTCCATTGCAAAGTTAATGTCCTTTGTGTGTGGGAGCCAACTTGACAAGGCAATCTACTACAGAATATAGATACTAAGCATTACTATAATAAATTGTATATATGTGAATGCTTATGTCTCTTTTATAAAACACCTGTCTGTATGGAATAGCTGTAATCTGAATTGGTAGATGGCTGTTGATACGGAGACACTGAACAAGCAAGGAGTATTTAAAACAGGTATACACATAAGAAGATATCAATGCATTGCACAGTGGTTTTCAGTTTTTAGTCATGTGCCATGAATAATTTTGGCAAAATAAATTGCATTAGTTTATTTAACTTTTTATTGAATAAAACTTTCATTCTGATACAGAGCTGATTTCAAGCAGGTTCCTTTATTTAATAGAAGCACAATGCAGCTTTTCTGTAAGGAGGAAAAATGTTTGAAGTGAAGTATTTTTCTAACAATAAATATGAGGTGGAAGGGATTAGAGAACTGCATTGACCCTATATACTTTCTCAAGAAACTCACGGAAGTATTTTTTTTTCTTCTAATAACCGATATAGCAATATTGATGCTATTTCACATAGCATCTTAAATGTTCCTAATTCTAAGATATTACTACTCTACAATAGAAGATATTACTACTCTACAATAGATTCAGGAGGTAGTGATGTGAACAGAAGTATTACCATTGTCATCATTAGAGTTAGCATCCAAATTGCATGTGCAGTTCTAAAATACATAAAGAGTTATCATTCTTTTCACAATGGAGAAAGAACTGAAGTGGTAAGTAAGAATAAATTTATAAACATTTATTTTCCCATATCTGATAAAGTTATTTTTTACATTTGTGTTCATATACTTTCCATGCAATGAACTCTTTACAGTCTTGAACATGATTCCAGAGAAAATATCAGTAAATCTCACTGCTATTTTAAAACATTCCACTAAACTAACAATTTCTGCTGAAAACAGCAGATGTTCAAAGGCATCTCATTACTATTGTGCAATTTAACTATGAGAAAAGGAATTTCCTGAGATCAAAAGAAAATTTATAATTTTCTGCATGCAATAAGGTTTGCCTGTTATCTTTAAGAGAGGATTTAAAAAAATCTTCCATCTGAAGGTTGATCCACACCTTTTGCTTATTTGTCCTCTTCTATTAGTACTTTCTCATTAAACATAAATCATAAAGTAATGGATATTTGAATGGATATGGTCCATGTACTTTACATTTCCATAACAAAATGTGGGCATTTCATATCATCTTTAAGTGATATATCTGTCTTTCAAATTATTTGTAACAGAAAACAAGAAATATACCATAAAGTGAATGGGTAATCTTTTTCCCTTATTTCAATAGAAAATGAATGTAGTTATCTCTAAGACTGTCCTACTCAGACCTTACAGAAAAACCAAAAAGAAAACAAATCAACAAAAAACTCAAACACTGTTTTTAGCTTTGGCTTGTACCTCTATTTTCTCAGCATCATGAATACAAATATGCTCACACAAATTTAAAAGAAAAGGAAAGTTAAAAATTGTACAAATGCATAATCCTTGCCTCTCTTTCATGTTCTGTTTTGTTTTGCCTAGGATTTACTCTTGGCAATTGACATTTTTAAATACCATATAAATGCTGACTTTGATACTAACAACTCAGTTTTAAGTGTGCTCATACAATTTTCTCCAATATTTTGACCCTAATGTATAGGTAGCTAACTTATTGGCAAAGAATAAATAATTCAGCAGCTGAAGTAGCTTGCATAGATGTCAGCTAACTTTATAATCTGGGTAAGGAAAAATCAGCTTTGAGTTATTTAGAACCAGAGTCTGAAATGTTACTCGTTTACTAAAAATATTTCTTCTACCACGGGTTTTCAGCAGTAGATAAAATACAACAAAAGCAAGGAGGGTAATATCTCACTTGTAGTATACTTTAAGTATGATTCCAACAACATTCAGTAGTTACACAGGTTTTCCTGCAGACAGGAGATCCATAAATGATTTATGCACAATATCAAATTTGTATGCCCTGACCTGGTGTAAATTTCCACCAAAGACAGTAAAACTGAATCTGTCATGATTTTATGTACTGTGATTTACACATGCCACTTTTGTTTCTAGGTGTACAGGAGACATTTCTACCCAAGACTGAAGTTCAGATCCATGATTTAGTCTCAAAGTTAGATTCTTCATAATATTATGCAGATACCATTGAGCTCTTCCTTATGAAATTTGTTGTCAAAAATCTTTATGTCTGAGACACATTATTTTGTTCTTGTGTGATGGATATTTCCTATTTTGCATAATGAAAACAGGACTCAGCTGTCAATTAATCAGATCTTCTCAGAACCTGACCTGGCTTTTGGGGGAAAGAGAGAGAGAAGGAGAGAGAAAAACAAAGAAAAGGAGGAAGGAAGGAAGGAATCGAGATGGTGGAAAAGAGACCACTTCATTGAAGATTGGTGTCCAGTTCTTATTAAACTACATAGCCTTTCTCTATAAACATCTGAAGAGCTCTCGCTAAGCAGGGGCATAGCCAGTATGTCCAGAATACACTAGCAAGACAGTTCTCCTAACAAAATGCAGTGTTGGCTACTTTCTTAGGAATGATTGGAAAGGATGAGATGGTAGCTTATTATTATACACTGTCTTTGTGATAAGAAAGTGATAGACTCACATTTTAGGCTCTTTTTGGCAAAAGGAAATTAAAACTCAACTCTTCATCCTACTAGGTAAATGCTGTATTGAAGATCTATGTTGCCTCACAGTTACAGCATTGTCCAGAATTAGTAATAATTTCTGGTGATTGGTTCATTGTCATGAGTCTTGTGATTTCAAACTTCTGCAGACAGGGAAAGAATCACACTTCCTTTCCCACTCACTGGATGACCTATCTACTTTCTTTGGGGATCTCATTAATGTCTACAAATGTCCGAAGGGTGGGTGTCAACTAGAAGATTCCAGTCTCTTTCCAGTTGCATTCTGTAATAGGACAAGAGGTAATGGTAACAAGATGAAACACAGGAATTTCCACCTCAACATGAGGTAAAATTTCTTCATTGTGAGACTGACAGAGCACTGTCTTCTTCTCTAGAGATTTTCAAGACCTGCCTGGATCTGTTCCTGTGTGGCCTGCCCTGGGTGATCCTGCACTTTCGGGGGGGGTGGACTCAATGATCTCCAGACGTCCCTTCCAACCCCATCATTCTATGATTCTATGATTTGACATTGAACATGTGCCTTCGTATCTAGTGGTATTGCACACTTTCAGTGTCAGAATTGAAGATTTGTTTTTTTACATATTTTTTACATACACATAGAATCATAGAATCATCTATGATACGTCCTTCTATATTTGCCCTCCTCCTGCTTCCTTTCTTCCCTCCCCTCACCCTCAAAAGCTCAGCAAACAAAATAAACCTGAACCCTCCTCATATTACCTTCTACAACTCGCTTAAATAAGCATTTAGTTGTTGATACAACCAACTGGTTGACGATTGACATTCTAAGTCTACCCTGTTAACAGTTTGTTATCATAGGCATTGTAACCAATTAGTGTCAAGACTTGTTTGTCAAAGATTAATTTTTCAATATCTGGAGTTCAGAATCAGTTTTTCTTGAAATTAATAAGAACACTTTGAGCACTTTAAACGAATATATAGCTTTGAAGCTAAAAGCTCTCTCAAGTAAATTATGTTTATTTTTTCCTTTTTACGTGATTTAAGTATGCACTAAGCAACACCTGACTTAGACTGTATGAGCTAAAGATTTGAAAAACTAGTTCAAGGGTCAAGATTAAGCCAAGAAAGCTTAAATATAATTAAAGGGAGTAATTAAATAAAACTTTATACAAATGTCAGTTTGTATTTTAAATTGCAATTACAAAGATAGAGGAAAATATCCTGTGTTAAAGTATAAAATTTTTCTACAGAAAACTTATTTTCTAGAAATGTTTGAAAAAAACAGAATTAATTTGGAACTTTGAGGATAAAAATATTGTCAGTAGTTCACAAATGGAAAGAATCTGTTGAAAGTCAATAACAGTTATGTCCATACTCATTATTCTGACTACATTGAAATGGTTGACTTTATAATTAGTTTCAGATGAGCAGTTCAACTCATTATTAGACACTACAAATGGATGTTCAGTTCTTAAAGCTACAAAAATATCTATCTTGCAACAACTATGATTTTATAAGAATACAGATTTGGTTTTTTGTTTGATTTCTAATTGAAATGACTAATTGATTGAAACCAACTAATTCAGTTTCAGAGAAAAAAAATGGATTTCAGTGAAACTGTTTTTGGGAATGCTTTTTGGCTGTTTTATCTATTTGAAGCGAGTTTGGAACTCAAAAAACCTAAAGTTCTTTTTCCATCATGTGCAAAACAGTCATTTAAATTTTGTTTTCTATTATACCAGACAAAAAAAAAAAAAAACAAAACCAAAAACCAAAACAGAATAAGGATGTATTTGACCATTTATGACTGTTTTGCTGTTTGGGAAGTAGACAATCTTACTAAATAGACAGATAAGTGGTGTTTCTGCATATATATAATATATATTTATACATATATATCTTTATAATATATATGCATAGAAAATAAAATTGAGGAGATTTTTTTTCAGTATAAAGAAAATTAAAACCTAGGGTTTTTTTTTTGTGGTTTGTTTTATTTTTTTCCCCCTGATATACAATTGTTTCTTCTGTCCAGCTGTACATTGCAATTGTTGTCTAAAATAGAATGGTCATCACAGTGTCATGCCTAAGGCTGTCACTGATTGTTATACCAATGGCTATTATTTTAACATTATTATTACTATAAGATTAGCATAACATGTAATTACATAGCACATTATGTAGTTATAACAAAGAGACACCATTACACTGGTTTGTAATTTTTTAAGCATGATTCAGGTCTGGCCTCACCCAATCTTAGTCAATAGGGAGTGTGAAAAAAATTGAGAAGGTAACAGGAGAGACAACTTTTTTCATACTTGATCTGAAAGACAAGAATGGTTGAGGATCAAGCTGAATGCAAACATATGATTGCAGATGTGTCATACTGAGTACTGATCCAAGCCTTTCTCACTGATGCACCAGAACTACATTGAAAAAGAGGCTCAGTGTGTATTTGAACTCTTTAATGTATTTCATATTTCCATACCTCGGGCATTTGTCCCTTGCTTTCAGAAAAAAAAATTAAATATAAAAGTAGGACATGTGGATCAACAGCAGTTTGATGGAGGTTTTTATATGGCTTCAGATTTATACTTATGGTCCTGTGATCAAAACAATTTAAAAATGCAGTGAAATATATTTCAAATGTAACATTTTTGAGACTATCTAGCAGAAGCTACTGGATCACCAAGTATATAGATAAACCCCTGAAATATAGTCACAATATATTCATTCTTTATACAGAGACATTATCAAATATGCCATTAACAAATAAAATTATTAAAGTAATTATAAAATTATCTATTTACTGTTTAAGCATCTTGTCAACACAAATTGTCCACGTAAAATATCTGCTCTAAGAAGTTAAGCACCTTTACTATGTTCCAGATATATTTTTAAAATATTTTAACATCTTCCATGCAAAACTCAGTTCAATTTCCTCTACTTAAGGTCTTAAATTGATACTTAATTATCCATTTCTGTGCTAAAAAACCTAAATGGAAAATTAATGAAAATATTGTAGTCTTCTAGAGTAAAGGGAAGAAAGAAATTATTTCCACTACTTTTAAGAATGGTTAATGCCTACATCCCTGGTATCTTTGTGTGGACAAAGTAACATTTCATGGATTTATCTTCCAATAGTAAACATCATGAAAAGACAATTTGTATCATGAACACGTCTTGTGAGCAGCAGTCTAACCAACTGAAAAAAAAAAAAAAA
>VWZY01007046.1:79932-95964 GCA_013399075.1 Chloroceryle aenea
TAGAATGGTCTGCTCCATCATTTTTCCAGGGACGGAGGTGAGAACGCAAGGAAACTCGCAGAATAAGAATGCAGTTTTTAGCCCTCCAACCATTCTATGACTATAGTTCATGGGACACATACTTAGAATTAATCTGTAAAAATGAACACTCATTGCATGAGTTTTAGACTTTTTAAAGGTTCTTTCAGGAAAACGAATCAAGAATATGATGTCCTGAAGACAGGAAGAAAGAGAAATGAGTGGGATGTCTAAGGAGTGAGAGTTAACGTAATTTTGGAATCTTGCTTTGAAATGTTAATTTTGTCTTGAACTTTGAAGTCTATCTATATTTTTCAATATTTTTTGATGCTTTTATGAAGACTTTTTCTTGAAAGCTTCTGATGTTATCCTTAATTCTATGTTAAGAGATTTTATTATCTAAGATATATGCAGTACCCAAAAAAAGATGGATGAAAATTTTCTCAATTACATCAGAAGAACAAAGATATTACAGTGCATTTTAGTGGTTACATTAAAAAAATGAATAATCTTTTGAAAAAAAAGTTTCATATTCTTTTTTATTTGCATATAAACAGACATATTCACAACAAATTTGCATTGAAATAGATGCATTCAAAACATCTTTGCAGCAATCATGGAATCACAGCAGTTACATATGTAAAAGTTATTAGTTTTGATTATTTAAACTGGGCATCTATTTTTTTGAGGGTGCTTTTGGGACAGTTACTGATTTTACACACCATTTTTGCATCTGCAGACCCAGACAATA
Source organism: Chloroceryle aenea (assembly GCA_013399075.1). Classification (NCBI taxonomy): domain Eukaryota; kingdom Metazoa; phylum Chordata; class Aves; order Coraciiformes; family Cerylidae; genus Chloroceryle; species Chloroceryle aenea. The sequence continues at coordinate 80,702 of VWZY01007046.1, forward strand.
GATTTAAATATGTAATTTAGATCCTGCCCACACAGCAGGCAGTTGATGCCCAAGATTTCTAGACTCCTCTCAGGTTAGGAGAGAATTTCTAGAGTATTCAGCTTAAACATTATATGCACTTAATTTTAATCTCTGAATATTTGGAACTATTGGTAATCAATACTAATTAAAAATATCTCTTACAGTTTCAAATCTTACCTTACATGCAAGAGATATTTAATATTAGGAAGCACTTCCAAAGCTGTTTCTTTAAATATTCTATCAGGAGTATAAGAAACACTATACTGCAGCTACTCAAAGGGTGGTCTATGCTGAAAGCCAAAACAATTATGCCTTGCATACCAATGCCTCACAGCATACAAACATTTTCTAAATTTATAATGTTTAGAGTTGTTAATGATGCATTTATTTTAAAATTATCTGATTGTTTGCCATTTCCTTTAAATGAGAACTCTGTAGGGAAATGGGTAACATGAGGGTAATCTTTAGGCAAGAGTAACAGTCACTGAATCATCTGGTGTATAATATTGCAACTTGTTTTTCTAGTGTTATTTTTATTACTGTAGAGAAGATACTTTTATTATTTTTCTTCATATCTGTACTGAAAAGAGCTTACCTGTTACTAACTAGCCAAACATTTTAATTATTCCTCTTTTGAATTAAAAAGGAAATCAATTCTGGGATGAGCAAAGCCAAATTATGAAGGAAAAGATTTTTTCCCCTAAGTTCTTAATAATACCTTTTCCAGTTATAAGTTTTATAAATTGATGGAGAGCTTTCTCTCTAAACAAAGCCATGATTTTGTCCAAGATCCAATCATGCTAGTTTATCCAATAACAGTATTATATTTCTATAAATTCTTACTTTTCTGAAGGGGATGTGTTCTGCAATAGAAATGGTGAACTATAAAGTGTTTTACTGCATACTCCAAGGAAACAGCATTCTCTCAAACCATTTGACTTAACAGCAGAGCCTTCTCTAAATAGTAAGACAGAACCAGAAGATTCTACTGACTGGATCTAAAGAATATTTTAAAAATACAATGTCTATTGACTATACCTGGCTACTTCCTGGCAAATGACTGAAATGCTTTTAATGTTACATTTTAAGATTGTGGTTCTATGCAATATTTCCTGCTCTGATATTTTATTCATGCTGCTAATGCTGATTAGCTGTCACTATACTTCCTTTCTAGAACTTATTTCTTTAATTATCATTTTATCTTTCTGCAACTTTTAAATACTGCCACAAACCTGTTTTACTACTTTGGTGGGACAGTGGGAATCAGATAAACTGTGTACGCAGAAGTACATCTTCCTGTAGAAAATTGCAGAATGAGGACCTTCAATCACAAATTTATGGAATACATCTGAGTAACACTTAAGAAAATGGACTCTTGAACCTGGTGAAGTACATAAAAATAAGTATGTAAAAAATGTTTTTGGATTCAGATCAACCCTCCACTTAGTCCTTCTTCCATTAATGTCAGTGGGATTTACCATTTCAAAACAGCATACAAGCCTAACTACTACAGTCCATTTCCCTTGTAGACTCCACTATTCAGTCATTAAATTAGGGATGTTATAAGGTACATTCCTATGTATTCACTTTCATATCTCTCTTGGACTTGTTATCTATGGATTCTTCTAATTCACTTTAGAACCTGCTGATATGGTTTTCACCTACAGCAATACAGTTTTCACTACAGCAATAAATTCCAGAATTGCATTGCCTAATGTTTTAAGTACTTTTTTTGATCTATTTACCTCGTATTTGATTCAGTGAGAGCCTCCTATGCCCAGTACTGTGGGATTTGGTGGTAGAAGTTCTATACTCATCTACTACTTTGCTGGTGTTTCTAAATCTTACTAATATAACTTCTTTGTCCTCTCCTTTTCAAATTAGAGTCCTAGCCATTTCAAATTCTCTTTAAAAAACAGCTGTTCTTTTGCCTTATTTCTTTAAGTTGCCCTTCACTGTATCTTCTTTAACTCCACTGAGTCGTTCTTGATGGACAAGAACAGCTCTTAGTAAACACTGACTTAAATATTTGCATATTTCATAAAGCAATTAACTTGAAATTTCCAAATAATTTCAAATAGACTCATCAGGATTCATAGTTTCTTTATCAAATAATTTAACAGCAATTTGTTCAGATGATGAGCTGATGACCATTTGCAAGCAGAAGAGAACAAGCCATTCCTATAACTTAACAGATTTCTCTAAGAAAACTCAACCCAAAGCTGAAAATGTTTGAGGGTTCAAATCTATTAGGGAGTTGCTGAATCCAACAAACTTAGAGGCAAGGCTGTAGCATCTTCGTGTCCCCCGGTCCAATCACCAGGCTGAGAAGGTATTCCTGATAGACAAACCACAAACATACTTCTACGATGTACATACACTACATATGAAGCCATTTGTACAGATTAACCTAGGCAGAAACCCACAGCACAATGGCCTCACCCATTCACTCTCCCTGGTTAATCAGTTTGAATGTCTGTTAATAGAAATATAAATGTATATACAGTACAGATCCCTCTGGTAGCTGATCTTAGGCATTCCATTTTCCCAGCTGCTGCCTTCAGGACCTATGAACTGCTTAGGCTGAAGTCCCCTTCCCCTCCCTCCCTGGTTGCTGGTACAGACCAACATACACATACACTAAAGTCCCCTCACCCAGAAAAATAGTTATGAGTAGTGTTTAATAAGAGAGCAGGACAAATTGCTCTGATCAGGTACAGGACATGGCCAGACAAATGTACTTATCAGCCCTCTGTCTTCTTGTGTTCTGCCCCTTTTATCCCCTTATCACACTATTTTAATACACCTGTTCCTCCTAAATCACCATGATAGTTACTTTTCCATGTTTGGTTCATCTGCTAAAACATCTCCAAATAAAGGTTACACAATCCCAAAATATTATCCCATGTATCCCATAATGTGTCTCATACTTGTGTAGACAGTAATAACCCTCCATCCAAAAGATGCTACAGAGTGCTGATGTAGATGATGCATGCTGCATGCTGCTTCATTCCATAGGGCTGAAGTCTTCCCTGAGACATCACCAGGAGGCTACAAGGTGGGGGCTTGTGTCTCTGTCTGGATTATTGGGTTTCCCCATCTGCTGTCATGCCTCTGTACTCTTTCATGTGTGAAAATTAACTTTTAATAGGCTAGTGGCTCTCCTGTATGCATGGGGGAGCCTTTAATGGGCTGATGGCTCTCCCATGGTGGGTATGGGATTAGCCATGGTGAAGTACTAATTTGTGTCCCCATCTGCCCTTGTTCCTCTGTACTTCTGTGTGTATAGGACAGCTTTTTATTAGGATAGGCTATCAAGAACCCTAAAAATTTTGTTTCACAAGAGAAATATAAGATGCTAGATGCCGGAATATCTGTTGGAATCTCAGAGTGATCCCTCACCACCCATAATGAGTTGGAAATTCTGGAGTCATCACTGCTCAAATTTCATGGACCTTGCTCTATGCCAGTGGTATTTCTGAATGTTGCAAGTTAACTATATTAAAAACCTTTGTAACTAAAAAAAGAATACTTGCATGACCCTTTTTTTTTAAATAAAAATTCTTCAATTAGGTTGCAATCAGAGCAAAGCTTCATTATGCACCAGAAGAACAAAACTTGCTACTGACAGCTAAGATCCAGAGAAGTTTTCCAAATTAATTCTAAAGCATGACAAATATTTGCTGACTGTTCATCATATTCTATGAAAGTTCATTAAAGTACAGAGGATAAAACTCCCATAAATAAAGGTCTATAGTTGATTCAGGTTTTAAATTTTTTTAGTTAGTACTGTAGTATTGTTCTTATTATTGCAGGGTTACCAGTAAAAGAGAAATAGATTAAAGGCACTTGAGATACTAACTTTCCTGTTATTAAAATGTTTTTGGTAAATATTTATGGTCTGGTTTATTTGCAGAAAGTGGAAAATCTGCTGAGATCTCCACCAAGAATATTCTGCTAATCCTTGATTATATAATTTACAGAAGGATCATTTGCACTGGGGAAGAAAAAAAATGTTTTAGCAAGTTTGAAGTAGCTAGATTTAGAGCAGTGAGGGTATGACAACTAAATAAGGACTTTATACAGACATGATATTTTGCAGTGTTTGTGATATGTTTCTTCCCCTCATCTCTTTGTTCTTCATCAGATTGAAATAAAGATTAATCTTAGTTATTCAGTTCCCTGCATAGTTCATCCTATCATGTTCCAAACTAAGACCTTTCTCTATGCATTTATTACTGAGCTATCATTGAGCAGAATCTGTTTTACTGATATTTTTAGAATTTCAGACTTCATAGGTTTCTCCAACATGGTATTACAATTACAAAACCCATTAGAGAGAATATAATTGCTGTTAGTGCACAATGTTTGTAACATATATCAGGCATCAGATTACCAAAAGGCATACATATTTAATGAACTAACTCTGAATACAAGGTTACTAATGATTAATAGCCTGAAAGGACACAAAAAGCAACATGCATTTTCCCTCAGCCATTATATGCTGCTAAACAGATTTCAGAAACTATGGGTGAGGAAGTAATCTGGTGGGGCAATGAAAGTCGAAGGAGAGAAACATGTCCTTCCATGAAATTATACATTAAAAAGATGTTCTATGCAGCACAATTTTAACAGTAGATTACCCAGAATCTTTTAAGAATAGCAATGCAATGCTTTTAGTTATGATAATTGTCTGCATGTTTTTTAGGACATTTCTTTACATGTTAACCGCAGAGCTTTATTAAGTCTATAGCAGCAAAACCACTGTTAGGGTATTCATTGTGGGGCACCCAGATATCATAGGGTATGACTTCAGTCTGCTTGTATTTTACATGGGAAGAGTAAAAATCTGGTTTTATAACCCTTCCAAAGACTGCACATTAGAAAAGGATTAGTCTTGATGATTGATGAAGGGAACAGTTAAATCATATACAGTTTCTCACCTTACTATACCTAAGTAAGCCAAGATCCTGATAGCACAAGCAGTTAGTGTCTAGTGATGGTCGCAGTCGGTGGCTTTTGATCCTCTCCATTCTTTACTGCCATGATTTCAGGGGTTTGAGGGGGAAAAAAATTGAAATATTGCAGTGAGAACAAAACAGTTTGTTAGGTTTCCAGGAAAGGCCTTTATTGAAACAAGGCCTATCTTGAACTAAACTAAATGTCAGGATGGATAGAATATTCTGTGTTGTGTAACAATCCTAGAATCATAGAATGGCTTGTGTTGGAAAGATCATCTAGTTCCAAATCCCCTGACGTGGCAGGGATACTTCCCACTAGACCAGGTTGTTCAAGGCCCCATCCAGCCTGGATCTGAACACATCCAGTAATGGAACATCCTCAATTTCCCTGGGCAACCTGTTCCAGGGTGTCATCACCCTCAGCATGAAGAATTTCTTTCTTATTTCCAATTCAAATCTGCTCTCTTCCAATTTCAAACCATTACCCCTCATCCTATCAGTACAGGCCTCTGTAAAATGTCCCTCCCCACCTTTCTTGTATGCCCTGTTCAGATACTAGAAAGCTGCTATAAGGTTCTCCAGAGTCTTCTTTTCTCCAGGATGAACAAGCCAAACTGTCTCAACCTGTCCTCACAGGAGATGTGCTCCAGTCTCTGTGTTTATCTTCATAGCCTTTCTCTGGACCCACTCTAACAGATCCATGCCTTTCTTGTGTTGGGGGCTCCAGAGGTGGACACAGTACTTTAGGTGGGGTCTCACAAGAGTGGAGGAGAGGGGCCAAATCACCTCCCTTGACCTGCTGGCCATGCTTCTTTTGATGCAGCCCAGGATACAGTTGGCTCTCTGGGCTTCATTCATGCATTGCTGACTCATATTGAGCTTTTCATGAACCAGCATGACCAAGTCTTTCTCCTCAGGACTGTTCTTGATCCATAGTCTGCCCAGACTGAGCTTGTGCTTAGGATTGCCTTGACCCAGGTTCAGGACCCTGTAGTTGGTCTTGTTGAACTTTATGATGTTGACATATCTTTTCAATTTAGAGAACAGTACGTCGTGTGGGACAGTGTCAAAGGCTTTGCACAAGTCCAGGTAGATGGTGTCATTTGCTCATGGGAGTAACAACTGCATAAATAGATACTTGGACTGTGTTTCATCTAAGTCCTTGTGGCACGGGACTAGTCTATGAATTTCTGATGGTGCCACTTCACTGGCATTTACCCATTTGTGATGCTATTGATCAACATTCAGAGTAGAGTGGCTAATAAAGTTTATTAAATATGAGATAATAGAATAATGGCTTAAATGTAGTGATCTTACCTGGGGCTTATGTACATGTACAGTTCCTGAGTAGCAGTTGCACTCACAGGAGGAATCTATCATTTACATACACTGGGTTATTTCACAAAAGAAAGGAAAAAAAAAATTCTTGCTAGTTCTGGAAACTCCATTACCTAAAACTGTTAATATGATACACTAACAAAAAGGCTAATTACAAGAGAGCCATAAGTGTTTGTAGGAAGCTAATCTCAGCTAAGAAATGGGCCTCATATATTTGATATAGAGTAAATATAAACAAAGAAGTCTGGCCTTCAGTCTTATGTCCTATAGTGTAACCTCAGCGAAGTGCACCAAAGATTACAAAGCAATTAATAATTGTGGCTTGAGAAAACAGCAGCTCTGCCTGGTTGCCAGAGTTATGTATTTGTTCTTCGCGCACAGGAAGGAGTTCTGTCAGGTGATCTGTTAATCATAGTGGCAGGTCCTGCTTCTCTTCTGCTTACCGGCATTAAAATTGATAAATTTCTATTTTGAGATTTCATGTGTTTCTGCATGCCACAGATAAGAGTTTGCCCACAAATGCAGAGATTTTTTTTTCAAACAATCTGGGTGTTAACAAGTTAGGTATTCTGCAGAGGAAAAGCTGATTCTTGTTGATAGTATGTAAGATAATTGAGGAAAAAAAAGTAAGCACTGGTGAAGGGTCCTTTACTTTTAAGCAGACGTTCCATTAACCATGTAGCCATATATAAATAAATAATAGAAAAAGGAAATTATTTCATTTACCACCATGTCAATTTTAATGACAGAGGGATATTTAACATTTGTCTTTATAATGCTGTGGCCAGCACTGGATGAATCATTAACTTTTTCAAGGATGCTCTAATATTTCAAAATACAGCAATTATTTTTTTTTGAAGCTTTTCTATTTTATTTTTCATTATTGTAGCTGCACATTTATAGCATACATATGGAAATATGATTCAGGGATAGGATAAAAGAGAATGAAATGTCAGCAATTGAAGTGTAGTCAATACCCAGAGCAGTTAAATTAGGCAATAGACTTTGTGTAAAAATGTGATTGGGATTGGGTTGGGTTATTTTCCAGACATCTCAGATAGCTATCCTTGATCAGTTTCTTCATAACTTGAATTAAACAAAACCTCTCATTACTAACTTTTTACTAATAATACCTGTAGAGTTTATATATTCCAATTAATATAAATTATATTTTATGTCTACCACATATGCACAGGTTATATGTCACTGACACTTCAGCTGTGTACATACATTGAATGAAATAGTCTATATCATTTATGTCTTGATGCTAAATTTCCCCAAGACACTCATTCATCTCCAAATTTAGATAAGCTTTATATTCTAGTGTGTTTATGTTAAACCATTATGTCCTCTTTTGGAAGAAATACTTTTTGGAAACTATTCATATAGAAAAAAAATTTAAAAAGCATAAGCTTTTAGCACTTTGTCTTTTTTATCTTTTCTTTCTTTATTTTTCCACTTTTTCCAATATTTTCTTTTTGTTGTTGTTGTTGGTTTGTTTGTTTATTTGTTTTTTATTTGGTTGGTTTTTTTAATATCTTATTTTTATATAGTACTTGAGTTAGATTGTTCTCATAGTTGTAAAGGTACAGCAAAGGCACTGTTGCTAGAAGTATCTTTGTTTCAGCTTCCCAGCATATTTCAGTCTTGACCTAGGAAGACCACCTCCACAGTTCAGATGGGAGTGCAGCCTGTGTACCCATGTAGCCCCTTCAATGCTCTTGATTGACAACAGCAGTATCAATTGTAAGGGTGCCTTTTTTATGTGGGCTAGTGTCCAATAAGCATACAAAGGAGACCTTCAGCTTATTTCACACTGGTCACTAAGCCATAAGATACCAATGACTTCTGGTTGCCACTGACCTTGGTCAAATTTAAAACAATGACCCAGAGGTGAACGAGTCCATATCTCATTACCATTGCCCAAAGTCACTCAGAACTTCATGACAATAACATCTTTGAAGACCTTTTAATTTGCTTGAGCCTGAATTTCCCCTCTTAAACCTGTGCTGAATGATTCTAATCAAATTATTTTTGTTCATGCTATTGCTTCAATAATACCCTAAAATCCTCTGAAACTTTTTTTAGTGTTTTCTATTCCTCTCTTCCTCACCCAGCAGCAAATGTGAAAGTGAGATACACTTGATAGCTATTTTTGTGATCTTTCCAGTATTTTGATTTCCAATTACTAACTTTTGAAAATTAACCCTGCAATCAGAGAATATACTAAAAGACCATTCAACTACTAGCTTTTTATTTAATTGTAATGTGTCTGCTGCCTAGAACAGTATGTTAAAGGCCCCAGATTTGACATCAAAAGAAGGGAAATACAGTCACTCTTTTCAGAGACTGGATTGGATATGCACCAATTGATTTAATTCTTCACTAACATACATTTAATTAACCATTTGTTACCTTAAGCCTCATTTCATTATGTGACTTATTTCTCATTCATGGTAACATATGATAGCTGTTCCTGGTGTCTTAATGATAAATAGATTTTGATTCTGACAACTTCCAATTATACCTATTTTGCTATGTGGAAGGTAAAATGTGTATAAAATAACATTTTTAATTAAATGAAGATGCCCACTTTAAACAGGGCCACACCTAGGATTTCAGAGAAACATGGAAACTGATTAATATCCATGAGCTCTACTGGTAAAAGGAAGCACTCACCATTACCAAGTATACTACAGGGTATAGCTGGGTATACTATTTCCCAAACTCACTCAATGGACTGCTGAACATGTAATGACAAAGTCTCCATTAAAGTCTGATGTAGTTTAATGGATTACACAATGCTCATTTGAAGTTAGATACTGGGGCATTAAAGAGATCCTCACATAAGAGCAGGCAGACTTGCTTGACAATACTGCAGACTTCTGTGAGCTTATTGCTGGTATCCCTTGGTCAGTAGCTGGTATGAACTGATAGTCCTTTTCATAGTAAAGCCATTCTTGAGGTCCTGACAAAAAACCCAGAACAGTTCATGGTTACGAAGTCACCACACAAAGCAGGAAATTGAAGCACAGTTCCCTTACCTGAATCAGACAGTCCAGCACTTAAATATGGACCGATCCTCTGATTTACCACAGTGTTGTTTGCTGTTTGGCTATGCTCCAACTCTCTCCACCTGTAGGCCTACACACAAATTCTAGCTTGAATATGAGAAAAACTATTTCCTGAAGCTTTCATGAATGCTAAAAATGCTCCATCTCCAAATCCCAGTAAGTTTCTGTGTAAAAATACTGTGTTGTGCATTCACTTAAACAAGGACCTCTTTTCTAGAAAAAATCCTTTTGAAACCTATGAAAAATAAAACCTCTTAGGTATACTTTCAGTTTACAGATAATTCTACATAAATAACATGGGTATTTATCTTCAAGCAAAGCTGTCATCAAGAATGAATCAGGTCCCACCATTTGCCTTGGCCATTAATAAACTTGGTATATTTGGAGGACTCAAAAATGTAGAAAGGTCTTTTCTTTTCTCTGCCAATTCTCTCAGTACTTCTAGTAACACTGCAGCTGAAGTGGTATCAGCTATGGAGCATATGATCTCTACATTCTGTGGGAAGTAAAAAAAAAATATTTCCAATGGATTTAATTTTCTTTTTGTAAAGCTTTATGTTAATATTTTCATTTAGTGTTGCAACTGTATAGCAAGATAGATAAAAATAAATTTTGAGGATGACAGTTACTTGCACAGCCTGGATTAACTGATGAGTCTTTTCAAATTTTTAAAATGTGAGAACTTTCAAATATTTAAAAGGTCCAGGGAAGGACCAATGAAGTCCAAACCATATATACAGATTTTTCTCTTATCTTGATTCTGGCAAGGCAAGTAAATATATGGAAGCTACCTTTGCCAACCTATATAAGTTTTGTATTACAACTTTCTGCTTTGGGCATTGAGCCTGATTCAACTTTGCTTAGCAATTTACCTTTAATGTAAACCAGATAAACACATATGAAATTAATCTCACATGCTAACTCATTGATCCAGATCTAGCAATACATTACAGGTGCGCATCATTAGGAAATAAATACTGCCACAGAACCAAATAGAGTTTATATAATTCCAGATAGTAAAATATTTCCATCAACATTTAGCACTTTTCTTTTTATTTCATATTTTACTTTCTTTTTTTAGCTACTGTATTTATAACAATGATTTCCAAATATATTTTTCAATGTTTCAGTTGCTGTGTAGTTTCATGATTGAGTTGAAATTGATGCTAACTATGCCTCTGTCACAAATTAATTGCTAATATGTAGCATTGACTTCAGAAAAGATCCAGCACTTCACCTTCGTAATGGTACTAATCAGTTCCTCAAAGCTTTTAACAGCAACAAATTTACTTTTTCATCAACTGTTGAATTTTTGGCTACATTTTATGAACAATAATTCTATCTTCTGAATAAGGTGAGATTTTGGGCACTTTTTTTTCTTTTTAATTGAGAAAGAGCTATATTTCCTCTCTTTGCAATGAGACAGTGTTTATAAAAGACTGCATTCCTGGCAGCACTGAAGTGGAAGATAGTTGTGGTATTGACTGCTTGCTGCTGGGGAGAAATTTTAACAGTGAAGAAAATACAAAAAACAAATACGGAAAATAGCCTAGAGAAATGCTGGGAGGTGGGGTTGTCTGTTTGTTGAGCCTTTTTCTTCCATACATGGATGGGTTTCTGCAGGGCTGTCAAATGATTGATATGCCAGTCCTTTAACTAAATGATTGCTTTAATGCAGAGCAAACCCTTTAGCATCATCCCATTAAGCTCAAAGGAGTGAATTGGGAAGTTTTCAAAATGGCCATGCAATTGGCAGAACAGCCTAAGATTGTGAGTATTTAAAAGCTGATATATAGAAAAGTAAATGCACATAATTGGTATTAAATGTTCTGGGGGTCTGTGAATTCTCTAATACTGTCCATAAATAAGTATCCTGTGTTCTGAAACCAGTAACCTCCAAAAGTTCAGTTTAATCAGACAAAAGATCTCCGTAACCTTTGGCATGAGGTAAGAAGAGGAAATACTCTGTGAATTGGATCAGTATCATTCTTCTTTTATCTATGCAAAGATCTTTGGATAAAAATATAATTCAGTGCATGTTCAGTTGATTTCCTTACAAAATCAGTAGCCTCAGTGGTGGTACTGATCTATCCAATCAAGTTTTTCTTGATCATTTGCATATTTTTTTCTACTATAAATAGTTTGAACATCTGCAACAGTAATTTAGAAGCTTCATATTTATACTATTATTTATAGTATTTTCTATTAGTTTAGCACCATTACTTTAAAGAATAGTCCACAGAGATACACTGGAGAACTTAAAAAGTAGGCAAGTAGAACCAAACTTTGCTTGACTGGAAGGAGAGGGCAGAAAGTAGTAAGGAACACATGATAAACAACAGATCATTTATTATTATTTTTTTAAAATAGTTGAAAACTAATTGTGTTTCATTATAACACAGAAATTAGAATTTGAGGTTTGATTTTTTTACTGCATTTTTCCACTTTTTTTTTTTAAATAAAATTACAAGGAATTTCTGTACCAGTGACAGTCCTTTTTTGCTTGTTTTTTGCCAATGGCACTCTGAAAAGCACTATAGCTGAATCTCTGTTGCTTTAATGAGTTGTTTCTTGTATCAAAAGGACAGCGTAAATATTTCAGACAACCATGACTTAAAAGTTTTTTTCAAAAAATCGAAAAGAGAAAAAAATGCCTGAAGTGTTTGTTTTTGTTTTTTTTACTGTGTGAGTTCAATTCAGATATGATTCTAAGAAAATCATTGGGATAACTTCCGTTAAAAAAAAATATGTAAGAATAAAATCAGGACCTCTATATCTTCCTTGTAATTGATCAAACATTGCAAGTGAAATATGTGAGTCTATCTCTAGCTGTCTAAATGAAGTAAATTTATTCCACTCATCTGTTTTGAAAAATACATGCTTCTATGATACTTTAAATACTAAAAACTTTGCATTTACTTGTCAGGAGTGAACAAAGAGGTTACTGAAAATAGTGAAAAAAAGTTTACAGAAAAAAACCTTAAGGTAGCCTGCTATTCTGATACTAAGGGTAAAATTAAATAATATTATACCATAATATGCTCACCTATTTGATGACTGCACAGAGTTTTAACTTTCTTATGTATTATATAATTAATAAGTAAGTTGAGGTTAGTATAGCTTTACAGCATGGGCTGTCAAACTTTTCAGGAGCTGCACCTACATTCTTAATAGGCTGCTTCTCCATCTATTCTAGCTTCAGTATTAACATTGCTTCTTCATTCCTCAGACCATCTCTTTTCTAAACTCACAAGAGAAAAGACAGATTTCTTTTCATGTCTACTGAACTAACAAAAATCTTTTAAAGGGCAAATTTTCACCTTTACTCTGTATTATGTTTTAACATACAACAGATGAAGACAGTGTTAGTAGAAAAAAAATTATTTCATAATCAGAATAGAATTTAAAATTCCATAGAGATGTATGTTTGATAAAAAATATTGGATAGCTTAAAAATAACAATAAAAATGGGGAAATTTCTTGTCTCAGATGTGAAAGGGTTACTACTGGGGAAAAGAGCACAGATATGGTGACAGTGTGCTCTGCTCACTCACAGCCTTGAAATAATCTCCTCACAAATGAGAAAAGCTAAAGAATACTTCCACTGAAATGTGGAAAACACAAAGGATGATTAGAGAAAAACATGGTTTAGGTTAAATAACAAAACAAAACAGGTAACAAACATAAAATGGTACCTCTCTAATCTACAAGATGCAATGGCTGGGAGGAAACAATTTAGTTTCAAAAAAATTTCCAGGTATATAAATATATTGAAGGGAATGGTCTTGAAAAATCTGTTTTGCAAGGGAATAGGAGTAGGAAAATATGGGAAAATGGTTTAAGAAAAAAACAACAAAAATATGTGCTTGTGAAGTGTTTTGTCTCCCAAATAGCATATTCAATCAAAAGCATCTGACAATCTCCACATTGGATTCTTCTGCTTGACAGCAAGATTACTGTGAAAAAGACATCACTTCAGACTTTCAGAAAGTCTCTCCTGATGTTCAGTTAAGGAAGTCTGGTGCTATCATTTTGTTCCAGTAGCAAAGCCTAGTAAAGATCACAAACTCTATGTCTAAGTGCAAGTTTAGAAGCACAGACTGAAGACATGGAGACTTGGAATCCATTCAGTTGTGGGTTTTTTTGTGCATATTTTTGTTTTGGTTTGGTTTGTTTTCACTTTTTTTGTATTGTTTGGGTTTTATTTGTTTGTTTGTTTTAATTTTTTTTTCCTAGTGAGTATAAAGGTAATGGATTTCAAAGGAAAGAAGTAATACAATTATTACTATACAGACTCAGATGGTACAGTTACTTTCTCATCTCATTTTTGTGTCTACAGTTGTTTATCACTATCTTATAATTTAATGTATTAAGTGAATACTATATTTGGAAAGGCAATTATAGAGAAAAATGAATGTATATACAGACAAGACAATTTTTAAATTTACATTATGCATGATGAGAAAAGATTTAGTAGGACATTGAGAGGTTGTAGACAAAGTAAGTGAGAGAATAACACAATAAAAGACATTTAATATTGACAATGTGAGTCAGCCACACACACTGCTGGTCCTTCACTATGATCCATTTGAGAACTGGAACAAACAGGATGAGCATGTATCAAAATAAATTAGCAAAAATGAGGACTGATATAGGAAAAAAAAGAAGGAAAGTGTAATTAATTTATATAAAACTATAGCATATTGGTTTCTTTTAAACATTTATTTTTTAAATAATTACAGCGAGTGAAATCTTAACTGTGAAAATACTGATCTTATTGGAGTGCAAAGTAATGAAAAATAACATAAGGAGGCATATCAACTAATGGATGGTATGAGTTACTGTCAGGTAAATCATGACTTCTGACTTACTGTTTAAGTATAATGTAAGATCACAGAGGCATAAATTGAACTAAAAAGTAAAACAATTAAACATTCTGCCAAATATTATATTATTTTAATTAACTTACATTAATCATTACCACAAGTTACTTGAGGCCATGAAACTAAAAATAGTAAAATTAATATTTATACGGTTAATGAGAACATCTATACTTACATTAGACAGGCTTATATTCATACATGTATGCCTTCATGCTCTAGGGAATAAATGAATGCAAATTATACAGAGCAGAAGTTTTCTATGAGGTGAATGTATTCACACCATTCTAACCAATATATATTCCCATTTTTGGTTACAGTAAAGGCACAAATTACAAATACTGGTCAATTATTGATTTAGTTTCACAGGAGTTTTCCAAAATATAAAATGTCCATAGTAGACCTGTTAAGACCTTTTTAATGTATCTGCACATACATATATGTATGTAACAGGAGTGATTAGAAAAATGGGTGAACTAGCAGTTGTAGTTTCTAAGCTGCTCTCCATCATATCCAAAAAGTAATGACAGTCAGGTAAAGTTCTCAGTCACTGGAAAAAGGGAAAGATCACACCCATTTAACAAAAAATAGTAAAAAGGAAGACCCTGGGAACTATTGCATAGTCAGCCTCACCTCCATTCTCAGTAAAATCATGAAACAGAACCTTGTGGAAGATATGTCCAGGCATATGGATGACAGAGAGGTGACTGGAGAGAGCCAACATAACTTCACTAAGGGTAAATTGTGCCTGACTAATCCAGTGGCCTTCTATGATGGAGTGACTTCTTTGATAGATAAAGGAAGAGCAACTTATGTCATCTATCTTGACTTCTGCAAAGCTTTTGACATAGTCCCACACAACATCCTTGTCTCTAAGTGTTCTCTCTTTTCTTGTCTCCCTGGACTTCACTAAGGTCTTTGACATTGTTTCCCACAACATTCTGCTGGAGAAGCNCATCTCTATAGCTATCTGAAAGGATGTTGTAGTG
>VWZY01007047.1:0-114232 GCA_013399075.1 Chloroceryle aenea
TCACCCAAACCAGGACAATTCTACACTGGGAGAAGACAGGAGAAGAACATGGAGAATCAGATTATTCCTATATCAATTTGTAATGAAGCAGTCCAATTTCACAGATTAAAAGTTGTCCTTTTTTTTTTTTCCCCAATATGCAAAAACTTGCCATATATATATGCTGGATTTTGTTTAGATGAGATAAACACTCAAGTCTTTAGAGTTCATTTGCTATGCAAAAGCCACACATAACTGCAGTCATATAACAATTCAAAAGTGATCCCTTGTGTGAGATGTGGCAGCAAGGGATATGCAATAGGAATCTTTCCCTAGTTGAAATAAAACAATGTAAGTATGTTCAATTACTCAACATATTTACTTATTTCATTTTATGAATGAGTCATTATTCCATTTTTCCAAAATATCTGAACATCCAAATGTCATTCAGTGTACCATTGGTTTTGCTCTTGAAAAGCATTCTCTAGCAAAATTACTGTGAGAAACACAGAACAACTTTACCTTCTAATTCCATGTCCACATCAGATAACCTTAAGAAAAAAACATTTTTCAATAAGTCCAGAAATCAAATGTGTCTAGATAGTAAAGGTCAAAAGATAAATTTAAATCCAGGGGGGGAAAATAGACCCTTTAAGTCTCAAAAAAGTAATGCCTGTTTAATTTTCTGGAGACCTACCTCATGACCTACTAACTGATAGGTGTAGCTGATAATAACCTGTACAGATTTATTTCTGGACATGCACCAAGCTATACTGCTGGCTTCTGGCTGGTCATCAGCTAAGGAGTAGAAAGTTTCTTGGAAATGCAACAGTCTTGATGCACTAAATCCAAGATTCTTTCAAGTAGGGAAAGGCAATTAAACAAAGATAATTACAAGTTAAGATGGTGTAAGACATCTTAAAAATTCTTAAGAAACTGAAAATAGCAGTTTGATTCATCTGCATGAATGACCGGATTGTAATTTCATATGATTTTATGTGTCAACTTCAAAGAGCAGCTTTAATATTCTATCATTTTTTCATTATTTCTTTATGGAAGTGTCCTGTTAAAAAACTGAACTACTTGTTCATAGTTAACTACTCAGATTAAGAAAATACAAGCTGCCTTTTGGTGTAATTACAACTTACATTATATACTTACACAGACGTTGTCAAACTGAACTCTTTAACAAAAATACTTCTGAATGGAGTGTCTTTACTCATACACAAATGATTATAAAGAGAAATAACTCATCTGTACAACAAGTGAAATTCTTCAGGATGTCTTCCACAAATTTTATTCTTGGTTTGCATGCTTTTCATGCTTTTGTAGTAAGAATCTCTTGTTTTGGCATCTGCTTACTGGCGTTTGGAGTCAGCAGATGTCCTCATTCAGAGGACACAAGGCCATAATGGTTTCTAGGAGCAGAATACCATGATAGCAATGCAATAACATGAATCACTCATTATGCACGTATGAACAATATACTCTGAAGGTATTCAGCAACTCTACAATTAGGGGTTTTTTTCTTATTTTGAAAATTATTCACAAATACACAAACACATAGAATCATAGAATGTCAAGGGCTGGAAGGGACCTTGAAAGATCATCTAGTCCAACCCCCTGCCAGAGCAGGATCTCCTACATTAGGTCTCACAGGAACGCATCCAGGCAGGTCTTGAATATCTCCAGAGACGGACACTCTACAACCCCCCTGGGCAGTCTGTTCCAGTGTTCCATCACCCTTGCTTTGAAAAAGTTTCTCCTTATGTTTCTGTGAAACTTCCTATGCCTCAGCTTCCACCCATTACCCTTTGTCCTATCATCAGGCGTCTCCGAGAAGAGCCTGGCTCCATCCTCTCAGCACTCATGCTTTATATATTTATAAACATAGATCAAATCACCCCTCAGTCTTCTTTACTCCAGGCTAAAAAGCCCCAGCTCCCTCAGTCTTTCCTCATAAGAGAGATGTTCCATTCCCTTAATCATCTTTGTGGCCCTGCGCTGGACTCTCTCAAGCAGTTCTATGTCCCTCTTGAACTGTGGGGCCCAGAACTGGACACAGTATTCCAGATGCAGCCTTACCAGGGCAGAGTAGAGGGGCAGGAGAACCAATCTCAAACTACTGGCCACCCACCTTCTAATACACCCAAGAATGGCATTGGCCCTCTTGGCCACAAGAGCACACTGCTGACTCATGGTTGGTCTTCCATCAGCTAGGACCCTCAGGTCCTTTTCCCTTTCGCTGCCTTCCAACAGGTCAGTTTCCCAGGTGCAAGACTCTACACTTGCCCTCTACACTTCCCAGTCTTGCTAAGTCAAAAGCAAAGGAGTTGAAAATTCAGAGTTAAGGAGAGACTGACATTCATGCAGCATTACCAAAAGACCTCTACTTCGTCAGAGGTATACTTTCATGTGACTGTTCTTGGACTATCAGAGAAAGAAATGGAACATGTAAACTCTTCATATGGTCTCCAGGGACTGCTAAAATAGTGACCTGAGAGATGACTGCTTTGTAATAAGCCTACCTGAGTCTAACATGTCCCTAGGTCTTCTAACAGTCTGTAAGTACTTTGAGGAAAAACTTTGACAGGATATGTGACATGTTATTTGAATAAACCCAGCATCAAGACCAGTGTCTCCACAGCTCTCCTGTTTTATGTAATCATTGTTAAGAAGGCATTTAGAGCTAAAACTGTCGAGAAATATGTTGTTGTGCTTCCACTTCCATCCTGACCAAAGAGAACTACATTAAGGTTTTATGGGAAAAAAAATATTCTGATGATATTGAAAGGAAGATGGAATGGAGGATAATTAAAGAAAAGGTGAACTCTAAACAGTGGAATCAACAATATATTCACAACTTTAATATATTTTGTCTGTTATGACAGTGTAGCCATGGCATCAGGAAAGCTAGAAGACAAATATGTGTAAAATGTTACAGACCCCACTGTGAATAAAAAAGAGGCTGGAATGGATCTCAGATGTCTTTAGTCCTGGATCAAAGGACCCATTCTCAGCTTTTGCAGTCCAATCCAGTACTTGCTGATAGTATCTTTGGGACATATTGTGAGTCGGTGAATCATTTAACTACCTGTTATGGCTTGACAAGAAATGTGTGCTCAGCCTGTCCACTGGGTTTTGCAGATACAGCAGAAATGAGATAAAATCATAGATTTCTTCTCACTGAAGATTGTTTGGAAAGTAAATCTCTGTCTGAGCTCTAGTGTAGTATGCAAACATGAACATTAAACATTCAAAGTTTCTGAACAGTACTAGTGGCAGTCTAAGCTGAAGCTTTCAAGGTATTTCTAAGAACTATGGCCCTGAAGAGCTCCCAGAGAAAGGCACCAGAACTGGAAATATATCTAGAAGAAAGCTTGTATTGCAGATTTAACACTAGACTTCTGGGAGTCTAATAAATGAATAAACAAATAAACGAAATTTATTATTTTCTGTAAAGGGTGTTTCCAAAGAACGAGGCGGATGATCACTCAATTGAACAGAAGACACCACTAATGTTTTTGCATGCAAGCATAGCGTAAAATTGCCATTCTCCTATATCAATACACCTGAGTTCTCTGCACCAAACCCTTATCTTCTTTTTATTGTTATTAAATACGTCTCTGTTAGACTAAAGGAAACTTTAAAACTTCTAAACATGTTATCAATAGAATTACAAGTCAGAGAGCTTTGGCAAAACTTGGAGGGAAAAGCTATTCACTCTTGGGCACATCTGTGCAGTTACAGTCCTTTGCAAGAAAGGACAGATCTCAGTGGCAAAACCTGAAACAACCAAGTAGAAACTTGAAATCTGTTTCTTTTCTTTGGATTTTAGAAAAAGATGGAATGTAAGTTGCCTTCCACATAACTCCACTCAAGACACTCAGAATATTTTTTACTTTACTGTGGTCTGCCATCTGATGGCTACAGTTAATAATGCTGAAGGACACATTGAATCTACTTTTTTTTTAAATCTACCTCAAACCAAAACACATATAGAGTCTCACATAACACTGCTGGATGGATTTCAGGTGACTGGTGATATAGAGGTGAGTCTAAATTTTTTACATACTTTTTCAGATTTACAATACCATCACTCTGAAAGGTTTTTCACTAATGTCTAGAAAATCCTGGTGTTGCTTTACAGAACAGCTGTGACTTTAAGCTGAATTTTCCAGGATTCATGAAGCTCATGCATATCTGTCTGACTGAGAATTTTTCTGGAAATGAACAGTATTTCCTTTTGGTAACAGCATTTAGCGACCTGTCATAGGCATGTCAAAGGGAGAGCATGAGGCACCAGCTTACAGCAGCAGCCCTATTAACAGAGGCTAGGGTTCCTTGAAAAGTAAACAAACATCT
Organism: Chloroceryle aenea; assembly: GCA_013399075.1. Classification (NCBI taxonomy): domain Eukaryota; kingdom Metazoa; phylum Chordata; class Aves; order Coraciiformes; family Cerylidae; genus Chloroceryle; species Chloroceryle aenea. The sequence continues at coordinate 4,345 of VWZY01007047.1, forward strand.
TCTTCTTCCCAGAGTGAAACATGATGTAGTTCACCACTGAAGAAATAGATACAAACTGTTGATGACCTTGCTAGTTAAAACTAAACTCTAATGTTTTTTGTTTAACAAACCAGCCGAGAAACTAGCAACAAATATCCAGTGTCAATGGAGCTACCTCTTCACAGTTGAGGGCATGGTACAAACCAGACTAAGACTAGGAAGAATATCTTTGTTCATCAGACTGCATCTCCCAGCAGCACATATGTTTGCTACATCTTGGGAGACATTCTTAGTATCAATGAACTAAAAAACCTCACAAAAGTTCTCAAAAACATGNAATAGTTTTAAATATATAAAATGTAACTGTTCAGAGAATCGATATATATGTTAAATACATTACTAAGATTTTCTTGCAAAGTGTTTTATTACAATTCTTTCAGATTTTAATTGTTCCAATAAATTGGAGATGGGCGGTGATTGATATCAGCATATCATATGGTCTCACTTAAGCAAAGATTTGGCAATACATATTTATGCTAAACGGCCAGCAGGTCAAAAGGGAGGTTATCCTCTCCCTCTATNGACTTGTAAAAAATATGTCAAGCAGTGTGTTAGCTGAGAAAATTTATGCTGGCTAAAACACTGGCACTGAAGAAGTCCCTCATCATAATTTAGGGCGAGGATTAAATTTTAGGATTAAATACTTTCTGGTTTGTATACCAGAAAAGAACATCATTTTAAAAAAAAAAAAATATATATATAGTAAAATATGTATTGTACTGAGTATATTGCTGTAGTCCTCAAAAGGAAAATCTACCATGCTGGGGAAAAAAAACAAACCAAACCAAACCAAACCAAAATAATAATAAAAAAAACAAACTAGCAAAAAAACAAAAACAAAACAAAAAACNTAAGGATGATGGAGCTGGACTCTTTTCAGTGGTGCCAAGTGACAGGACAAGGGGCAATGGGCACAAGTTGGAACACAGGAAGTTTCATCTAAATATGAGGAAAAACTTCTTTACTGTAAGGGTGACAAAGCACTGAAGGTTGTGAAGTTGTTCTCTGAAGACTTTCAAAACCCAATTGGGTACAATCCTGTGTAATATGCTCTAGGCAAACCTGCTTTAGGGGAGGAGTGGGGGTGTGTGGACTAGATGATATATAGAGTTCCCTTCCAGCTCTGATGATTCTGTGAGTCTGTGGTATACTGACTGAGGAAGGACAAAAATTGTGCAGTAACAGCAAAATGTCAAGGTGTAAACAATCACTGGTTAAATCCTTAAAATAGTTTTCCATACAGCAGGTGAATTTCAATTTCTATGCATGTAAATTTGAGTAGAATTTCACATGCATTTGGATAAGTAATGTTTATTCCTGGAAGAAAAGTTCATTGTTTTCGCCACCAGAAGGCCACCTTACACTGGGAAAGCTGTTGCAGTGAAGTCATTATGTTTTTCCTTTACTTACTTTGCAAGTCATTGGGTTAAAGAAAAAAAGTGAAATGATTTAATTTATAAAATGTTTCTCTTTCTGATCACATCAAATGTTGATTTTAGATTTATATTTCTTTGTTAAGGGTTATGTTTGAAAAACAACTCTAGTAACACAATTTCTTTTCTGATAGTCCTACTCTCTCCACTGAATGCTTTTTATTATTATTTTGTATGTTGAGTTCTGGGAGTTTTCTCCAGATATCCATCTGTTGCACCTCTGGTCTTCCCTTATTGGCACAGCTGAGTCACTTGTCAACATATTTAAGATGAGAAAAGGCTAAAGTTCTCTCATACGGTGGCCTGGAGTTCATAGCCTCTGTTTCATAACACATACAAATGAAAAATTTCAGATAATTGACAAGCAGATATTGGAGATGGGACCAGTTCTTTGTCATGTATTTTCTCTTTATGAGATATATCTAGAATTCTGAATTTGTCTCTTCTCTCAGGTAGTTAGTGATAGAACCAGAGGGAATGGCTTCAAGCTGAAACAAGGTAGGTTTAGACTAGACACTATGAAAAAATTCTTCATGGAAGGAGTGGTGAGATATTGGAATAGGCTGACCAGGGAGGTGGTTGAGTCGCCATCCCTGGATGTGTTTAAGAATCACTTAGATGTAGTTTTGGGGGATATGGTCTAGGGGTGAACTTGTAGAATAGGGTGAAAGGTTGGACACGATGATTCCATGGGTCTTTTCCAACCTAGATGATTCTATGATTCTATGATATTTTTCTTTCATCATTTTTGTGTGGAAAGGGGCTTTATAATTCAAAAGTTGGTAAGATTTAGCATTTAGGTAGATAAGACACATTCACTCTACTTCTTAGAGTTCAGATTATTCTAGTACTATGAAAAAAGAGAGAATCTTGAAGTCTCATGCATATAGATTTTCTATGATCTCCAATTTAATCTCCAATAAAAGTAGTTAAAAAGCAAGAAGGAAATCTGAGTATTTTGCCTAGAAAACATTTCTTGTCAGGATCTTTAATCTTTCAAACTCTAGTGTTTGATGCAAACCAAAAGACTGGGCTTCAAATATTTTCTCAAACATTAATGTACTTGTGTTTTATAATTGATGTATTTTAAACACAACAATGTGTGGCAAATGTTATATTTTAAACACCATTTTCAGTAAATATGAAATACATTTTGTTTCTTTTGTTTTGTCATTTACTTATACATAAAACCATATTTTTTCAGCATGTTTTTATGTAAACATATTGTAAAAAATAATCCGTGTTTCTAAGAGATAGTGAATTAGCATTTCTAAGCTGTCTAGACAAGCATTTTCAAATTTTAAAATTTTTAAAAATATGTTGCATAACATATGTGAATGTTTTCCTATTGCACATAATTCATTGGTACTGGACATAACCAAGTTAAGTGCTATCTAATACTGTCTTTCTTAGATAAACTGACTATATTTGAATCTTTCCTACTCAGTCATCGTCAGACAAAAATGTCACGTTGCAATACTAAGTCACTGTTGCGAATGACAAATCAAAAATTTTAATAATATACCCTGATTTGGATTATCTTTGTTTTCAGGTTTCCTAAAGCATACCTCAGGTTTGATACTTGAAAATAAATGCCTTTAAAATCAGTGGACTCTCTAAAACTTCAAACTGTATTACATTTAGTCCTGCTCTAAAGAAAAAAATGATCGATTTAAGATTTTCAGGTGACAATAGCAGTACATATTCTTATTTTTCAAGGATGCCTTCATCTTATTTACTTATTTAATATTCCTTTCCAGTACTGGAAAAAAAGAACAGATAAGCCAGAGTTTGTTATATTTCATGGTGTAGTTTCACTACCATGCTCTGCTATGTTGGGTAATACAAGATATGTAAGTAATAATTGCAGCAGAGACTATTGTGGCAGTAAGTTCCAGAATTAGTTATTTTTTTCTTTTCATGAATTGCTCTTGAGGAAAAATATAGAACTATTTGTTCAATTTTCATCATATTAGAACTGCTTAAAATAATATTTGGGAGATTTTTTTGTCTGTGGCACATTCAGTCATACACCTTTTTCCTCTCATTCAGAGATTTTAAGTATAAAAATGGATTCTTTTAAGAAAGAGAGCAGCCACTTGAGAATGTAAGCTGTGAACTTGAAGTAATTTTCAATGTCCATTGAAGTTATGCCAGATAATTATGTGAAAGTAATTTACATGAGCTTGATTTTGCCATTTCAACCTAAAGCTAGTGACAACAAAACTGTCCAATCCCTTCTCATGTATATGAAAGCAGCTAACACCTATGATTCAACTGAGTGAAACTGTAAATTAAAATGGTTTTCTCCCACAGAGAAATCTACATAAACCAAATGTTCCATATTCATTCATCACCTATTTTACAGTGTAAGCAATATTTAGATATCACATATCTAAAGGACATCAAAAATTAAACAGCAAAAATGATGAAAAATAGATACTTTTCTTTCATAATATTTTAGCAAATACTAAGCATGCTCTTTACTTATTCTTTCCTGAAACTATCAAGATGAACCATGATGGATGCATTCTAGTTACCAGGATTTTGTTCAAATAAGTGTGCATCCAGTGCTTCCACAACTGGAGGCCAGTTTTCAAATTATACATGTCAGTGTTGGATACTTGCAGTGTGAGTACAAAAGCTTGAGTAGGTTTTTGAGCAGATCAGGGTCTGGGAGCCAAGGCAACTCAAAATCAGTGTCATTGTGAGGCAGGCAATTCCAGCTTTCCTGAATTTCAAAATTTCTGGAAACTGACTCTCTTACCTCACACAGACATTTGGTCTCATCTTGCCTTTTGTGAATATTATTCCCCCCCAGCTCCTGCTGGATTTCAGTTGTCATATTGAACCACTAATTTGAAAATGAAAACTATGGTCTGGCTCCTGACTCTTGAAAGATTACCAACTCCCCTTTGCAGTAATTATGGGCTCCATAATCCAGGGAAAATATCACAGCCATTCTCCCATCATCACCAGACATCTTTGTTCACCAGGGAAGCTTCTTAATGGCAAGGGATGTTCTAAGTGCAGGCTATGCAACAGATACCTGTACTACCTGTACAGTATGGGAATAAGTGGTCTCACTGGGCTGTTCTCAGCTTAGTTGTAGGCTGTATTTGTGAACCTAAGTATCTCCTGTAATTTCTCATCACCTTAGTTTCCCTAGGGTAGAATGGGTAGAATTCATTAACATTTGAAAAGCTATCTGAGATCTTGAGATGGAGGCAATTCGTAAGTGCAGATCAAAGAGAACTGTGCACCAATACTGATAAAGAGGAGAACACTGCAGCTCAAGCTATAGCCTTAAGTACACTATTAGCGTAACCTCAGTGAAATTTATCTGCATGAGTGGAGGTTGTGAAGGATGCCCAAGGACATAGGTAAGCTCTTGAGGATCTGACAGATGTCTTCAAAGCTCCTCAGGTATTCTCTCAGTTTAGCGGGAATTATCAGTGTTTATGACCTGGCAGAACCGGTTTGTAGAAATACAATATGCTTGTAATTTTATTTAGCATCTGTTTAAACAAAGCATTAACACAAAAAAGATCCCTGATACAGAAGGAATGAACCAGAAGACCTTTTATCTGTAAGAAACTAGTTGAAAGGAAGAGTGGATGATGAAACCACTTTTTTGAGGTAGTTGATTATTTATGGAACATGCCTAGACTAAATGCAGGTATAATAATGTAATCTTCTCCGTGCTATTATGCAAATGGATATATAAGGAAACATTATTTTTTAAAAAAATCACCAGATAATTCTAATTTTCCATTACCATTTTCAAGCATATAGCCAGTGATTTCATCCCTCGCAAGGGAGAAGAGAGGAAGAAACAGTCAGGATGGTTAATAAAATAAAGTCCTTTACTGACCTGAGTCTTAGCAAGCTGTTATTTTTAGTTTTCCCACAGCAAATGACAAATACTTTGTCCTGTGACATAAGCCATTGTTTAAAAGGAAACCTAAACTGCCTGTGACTCTGTTCTTCTCAAGTAATAGTATAGGCTTGAGAATCACAAGTATTTAAAGTTTCGAATTATGTCATTCTTCTTTAAGGTTGTAACAAAATTGCAGTGATGTACCCTCACATGGTCTTTCTCCACAGATTGAATTTGTGAGAAATAGCAGTGATCAAAGTAACAGATTATTGTGGGCACTAAAGAAGGATTCTGATTTAGTCTGGATGTAACCAACAGTAATGATTTTAATCTCAGCTTTGCCATCAAAAACCTTTATTTCTGCAAGCAGCAGCATTACCCTAATTATCTGGGGTTCCTTTATTTCTGTCTTTCTTTTTTTAATTTGTTGTTGCTGTTGGACTAACCATGAAAAAGCTGCTTCAGAGTCCTAAGTACCTCCTCAGCTGTAAATCAACAATCAGAAATGCTGCAGACTTGCCCTTAGAACTCACAGATGTTCTTGCACAGAAACCTACCTACAAGAAAGCCAATAGTATCCTAGCCTGTATCAGAAATAGTGTGGCCAGAAGGACTAGGGAAGTCATTATGCTTCTGTACTTGGCACTGGTGAGGCCACACCTTGAATACTGTGTTCAGTTTTGGGCCCCTCACAACAAGAGAGACCTCAGGGTGCTGGAGTATGTCCAAAAAAGGGCAACAAAGATGGTGAAGGGTCTAGAGAAGAAGTCTTTTGAGGTATGGCTGAGGAAACTGCAGTTGTTTAGACTGAAGAAAAGGCAAACTGAGGGAAGATGTTATTGCTCTCTGCAGCTGCCTGAAAGGAGGTTGTAGCGAGGTGGGTGTTGGTCTCTTTTCCTATGTAACAAGTGATGGGACAAGAGGGAATGTCCTCAAGTTGTTCCGGGGAAAGTTTAGTTTGCAGATTAGGGAAAATTTCTTCACTTCTTCACTGAAAGGGTTGTAAAGCACTGGAACAGGCTGCCTGGGGAAGTAGTGGAGTCATGATCCCTGGAGGTATTTAAAAGACATGTAGGTGAGGTGCTTAGAGACATGGTTTAGTGTTGGGCTTGTCAGTGTTAGGTTAATGGTTGGACTTGATGATCTTAAAGGTTTTTTCCAACTGAAACAATTCTATGATTCTGTGATTGCTGCAGTTCAGATAATACAGAATCGTTCATTAATACTTGTCACTGAAAGATGCATAGGGTGTTGTTATTGCAAAGTAAATAAGGGATTTTCCTTTTGACGTCATGATATTAATCTCGGGGTGTTCCCAGCAGTGCTAAGAGGAGTGATAAATGCTCAGATGACTTGGAAACACCCTCTGAAATGCTAAAGAGGTTTATCCTGAAGTGCAGTTTATTTTGAAAGGTTCTCAAATTTCAAGGTCCCTATTCCATGCAGTTACTTCTCTTTTCAGTTCATTAGACATGTTGGTCTCCCTTGTTTCTATCCTGCTTATATCAGCTGCAAGTCCATTGAGTCACATATATCCCTGAGAATACACACCCTCCCTTTTCACTTCTTTCTTGTTAATAAATCTCAGCTTCTCACTCTCTTGTGAACACCTTTCCATCAGTTTCTGTTTCTCTGTTCTTCCTGTCTTAATGTTCCTGTTCTCTCCCATTTGATATAGCACATTCATTTCCTGTCTCTAGCTTGAAATTGTACCCTCTTTCCCTTTACCACAATATTTCTTTTCCTAGAGCTTCCACAAAGAAAGATTCCGTTCACACATCTGTTGGTAGGTACTGCCACTGTCCCGTGGCTCTCACACTTCTCTCCTGCCTGGACACTGGGGGCAGGGGAGAGACAGCTGATGGCTCTTCAGCAGGCATTTTAGGTGAATGAAAAGTCCCAGATATGTATGTGAATACAGCCCTAGCATCAGGACTGAATGAATCAGAATTTTATATACCAGACAACAGCTAATGGAATGAAATTTATGTGTCTATGTCCAAAATTGTACTGTTGAGGACTTCCCTACTGCCACATAATCCTGAGGAATTCTAAACCTTTCAAGTTTTCCAGACTTGAAGCTCTGAAGATCAGTGCCTCACTAGTATTTAAACCCAGTTTTGAGTTCTGACCACTGCAATACACTTATCAACACAAATATTGCAAGTCCAAATCTCACAAAATACAGAGCTATATGCCCCTTTCTTTTGAAATGCTTAAGGTGTTCCTAGAATTCATGTATAAAATAAGGCTAATCACAATGTGAAAGGCCTGGTTTAAATCATATTTTTTGAGGAATTCAAGACAATGTTTCCTATATCTCAGGAATGAGACCTAAAAACAAATAATAGACCATGATGACCTAAAACAATGGAAGGTGATGTCTGTACTCAGAGCCAGAAGGAACAGTGTGACCAGCTGGTCTAGGGATGTAAATCTGCCCCTGTACTCAACACTGGTGAGGCCTCACCTCCAGTNAATTGTGGGAGCTTCAGAAAGAGTCAAACACATCAATTTCCCATCCTCACATCAGTGTACTAAATAACATGATGGCAACAAAATTTAAGTAGACTACATGTTTTACAGAAATTAGTATTCCAAGTAGTTTTCCCAGTTACTTCTTCCTCTCCGAAACATTATTTTGAATCTACATAGTTAAAACCATGTAATTCGAAGAATACATTGTTAGCACCAAGAGTAACATTTTGCAGATGTTTCCATTATCATTCCTCTTAAGACCAGAAGTTGAGTAAAGCTTACAGATATTCTGAAAAATTTATCAAGATGATTTTCATACAAGGATCCCAGTGCCACCCTTTGCTCACAATTGTATTTATACAATATATTTATACAGCATTTACTGTATTTACAGTGTCTGTATAAAACATAAGTTCTTTCTGTTTTGGCAGGATTTTATAGTTAGCCCAACTTAATGGTTGGTTTACACTCAGCTTTCTCCTTCATTATTCCAGCCTTTTCCTTATTACACTGTACTCCAGACTACAGTTGGTGGGTGCTAGGACATCTCAATCAGAAACTGATTAAGGACAAAGATTTTGTGCCGAGGTAAGTACATTTTATAACCATTAGTGGGTAATTTTCATGTGCTTTAAAAGATGTTGCATTTGACTTTTAGCCATATCAAAGAACAGTTTAAAATAATCATGCAACAGAGAGAATAAACCGATAGTAAAAGAGAAAGGCTGGGATATTTTTTTTTAGGTATATAGCTTTTGTGCTACATATTTTTTGCACCGTATGGTGGCTAAACTTGTAAACCCACCAAGGTCAAGTCTGAAATTCAGAACAGAGATGAACTTGTTTTTGTCAGGATCAGTTTGTGGAAACAGCAGCTTTATCAGCAGGGTGTAGCAACTACGGCAGAGGACTGTCAAACTGCCAGTTGAATCGCTAGGAAGCCTATTATCTGATAGGGTGATGATGATTATTATTACAGTCCCATCATCTTGGTTTTGCTGAAATATTCTTGTAGAAATGTGAGAAAATAATTGATCAACACAATATAGAGAATGAAATGACTTTGAGAGTGTACCTTTACAATAGGTCCTGAAAAGACATGAAAAAAAAAAGGTGAAAGCACCGTACAAAAACCTAGACCCTTTCTTCAATATTAGCAACTGAAAACTGTGTGGTAAAACTTGTATGTACCACACAGAATTCAAAATGAACAGCAGAAAGGGAATCTTCTTCTATAATGTTGATAAAGCTATTTCGGTTATAACATAGCTGCAAAAGACAGTCAACAATTCCTTTAAAAGATAGGAAGAAATTTCTGAGAGGAAGGTAGAGGGAAAAGAGTGTAGACCTCAGAAATGAAGGAAGACTGGTTCCCAGGCACTGCCAAACTACTAAAAGAACTAGACAAGTGAGAAAAGGAAATACAGAAATTAAATAAGAGAAGGGCTGGCCCAGAAGATAAGGCATACATTTTTTGTTCACAGTGTCTTGTTATGACCACACACATGTGCCACCCACAGAAAGTTCATTCCAAGGTCCTGCCCGAGGTCACTTCCTTGTGATTGCACAAGAGGCAGAAATATTTCACTTTCTGGTATTCTCCCTTTGGCAAGCAGCTTTCTTCATAGCAGCTTTGAAAATATCACACAGCAAGGAATGTAGATAGCAGATGCTTTAGAAGAATACTGAGTGCTATGTACTTCATGCACCAATCTCTTCCTCTAGAATTCTGTATTGCATATAATCTAAGAAAAAGAGGAAGAGGGGGAGTAGAAAAGTTTTAATTTTTTTCCATCTGGCTGTTTCTTTCTTTCATTTCTCCAAATGCCACTATCTGTAATGTATATACAAATCTGTAAGTAACATGTAAATTCCATGTAGAAGTCAGCAACTATCTTATGTTGCATGATTTCTACAAATGAAGATGGAAAATAATCTCAGTGATTAGTGTGATTTGATTGATTTTTACTCCTTCAATTGTCAGGGTATTCTGGTTCAAAATAAAGGCAATTTGTAGCAGAGGCTTCTGAAACACTCTCTTTTTTTTTTTTTTTTTTTTTTTTTTTCTCTACCACATTACTGCTCACTAACATTCAGTAATCTTCCATTCAGTAAAAGCCTGTAGCAAGAAAAATTTCCCCCGAGTCTTCTCCTGGCTCAAGAAAACCATGTAATTTTTTTAAATTAGACCACAATTCCAGGTCAGTATAAACAAAAAGAATGAGAATGAGGCTCAAAGTAGCCTCTACACTACCTTCTCTGTTTTATCCTAGTCTATTTCTCTAATTATTTTTTATGGTTTTAGTGTGATTGTTTTGTTTTTATTATCTGCCTTTAGATGTAACTTTCCTCTATCTCCCCCAGACACACGCATTTCCTGTGCTGCAAAGATATACAGCTCTTTCTGAATAGCCAATTTACTGCCATTACACTAAACACATCAATCTTCCAGTATTAAATCCTGCAGCTAAATTGTAGGTGGTGTCAGATATTTTGAAATTTTGTTATTGATGCATCTGGAAGAAGGATCAAGCATTACTTGATGATTTCTCCCTTTTTAGTTCAAAGTTCTTGGATGTGCTTTGGAGTATGTCAGGTAGGCTTACATTCATTAAAAACAGTGATACCAGCCTTCCCATGATGCATTGCTAGTACATGGGCATCTAATGGCACATATACCATATGTTCCTATCCTTCCTTCTGCTGTAAAGATTGAGAAGCATGAGCAATCCCTGTGTTCTCCATCCATCTGTGAAATCTCATTCACCTTCTAAAAAAAAAGAGGTACTTCCAGTGACATCAGTCTTACTAGTCATAAATAACACGGAGGCACAGATATCACCAAATAAAAAGCATTATTTTTTTCATGCATTCTGCAAATGGTTTTGGTTTGTGATTTAAATTGTAAAAGGNGAAATGAAGGAAGACTGGTTCCCAGGCACTGCCAAACTACTAAAAGAACTAGACAAGTGAGAAAAGGAAATACAGAAATTAAATAAGAGAAGGGCTGGCCCAGAAGATAAGGCATACATTTTTTGTTCACAGTGTCTTGTTATGACCACACACATGTGCCACCCACAGAAAGTTCATTCCAAGGTCCTGCCCGAGGTCACTTCCTTGTGATTGCACAAGAGGCAGAAATATTTCACTTTCTGGTATTCTCCCTTTGGCAAGCAGCTTTCTTCATAGCAGCTTTGAAAATATCACACAGCAAGGAATGTAGATAGCAGATGCTTTAGAAGAATACTGAGTGCTATGTACTTCATGCACCAATCTCTTCCTCTAGAATTCTGTATTGCATATAATCTAAGAAAAAGAGGAAGAGGGGGAGTAGAAAAGTTTTAATTTTTTTCCATCTGGCTGTTTCTTTCTTTCATTTCTCCAAATGCCACTATCTGTAATGTATATACAAATCTGTAAGTAACATGTAAATTCCATGTAGAAGTCAGCAACTATCTTATGTTGCATGATTTCTACAAATGAAGATGGAAAATAATCTCAGTGATTAGTGTGATTTGATTGATTTTTACTCCTTCAATTGGTAGGGTATTCTGGTTCAAAATAAAGGCAATTTGTAGCAGAGGCTTCTGAAACACTCTCTTTTTTTTTTTTTTCTTTTTTTTTTTTCTCTACCACATTACTGCTCACTAACATTCAGTAATCTTCCATTCAGTAAAAGCCTGTAGCAAGAAAAATTTCCCCCGAGTCTTCTCCTGGCTCAAGAAAACCATGTAATTTTTTTAAATTAGACCACAATTCCAGGTCAGTATAAACAAAAAGAATGAGAATGAGGCTCAAAGTAGCCTCTACACTACCTTCTCTGTTTTATCCTAGTCTATTTCTCTAATTATTTTTTATGGTTTTAGTGTGATTGTTTTGTTTTTATTATCTGCCTTTAGATGTAACTTTCCTCTATCTCCCCCAGACACACGCATTTCCTGTGCTGCAAAGATATACAGCTCTTTCTGAATAGCCAATTTACTGCCATTACACTAAACACATCAATCTTCCAGTATTAAATCCTGCAGCTAAATTGTAGGTGGTGTCAGATATTTTGAAATTTTGTTATTGATGCATCTGGAAGAAGGATCAAGCATTACTTGATGATTTCTCCCTTTTTAGTTCAAAGTTCTTGGATGTGCTTTGGAGTATGTCAGGTAGGCTTACATTCATTAAAAACAGTGATACCAGCCTTCCCATGATGCATTGCTAGTACATGGGCATCTAATGGCACATATACCATATGTTCCTATCCTTCCTTCTGCTGTAAAGATTGAGAAGCATGAGCAATCCCTGTGTTCTCCATCCATCTGTGAAATCTCATTCACCTTCTAAAAAAAAAGAGGTACTTCCAGTGACATCAGTCTTACTAGTCATAAATAACACGGAGGCACAGATATCACCAAATAAAAAGCATTATTTTTTTCATGCATTCTGCAAATGGTTTTGGTTTGTGATTTAAATTGTAAAAGGGATTTGGGAAAGTTCCTTTCTGGTCAAGCCTAGGTTTTTATGGTTGGTTTGTTTGTTTTGTTTTATTTGGTTTTGTTCATTTTGTTTGGTTTCATTTCATTGTTTTGTTTGTTTGTTTGTTTGTTTTTGTGTTGTGGTGGAAATTTATTTAACATTGTAATGTATTTGGAGGTGTAGGGTTTGAAAGGATGTGCCTGAGAAAACATACTTCAGGCCATATTAACCACTGAAGCCACTCCCTCTACTCCAAATCAGGATAAAATGTTAGGTATGGAGAGGATTAGAAACCAATAAACACAGAAAAGTACAATGAGATTGTGTGATCTCTGCTAAAAAAGAGTTTTTAAAATTAAAATCAGGAATGCTGAAAATATGGGCAGAAGCAGGAAGAAAAGGCCAACTTGACTCATATTGGCATGCACACAATCCTTCAGAGTATGCAGAGATTTTAAGCATCAGTTGAGGGCACTCAGTTACTCTTTAGAACAGGGATAATGAAAAAGAAGGGGAAAAGACCATATAGGGTACAGAAGCACCTCATGTATTTAGCAGCTGAAAAAAGACCATAATGGTGATCTTGCAGGGTCAGCACAGAACACCAAGTGCAAGATCACAGCTCTTAGCCCCACAGTTCCCATTCTCTATATCATATTAGCCTCCATAAACAAGGTGTATGGCTCTAAGCCAAGATTTTATCTTTTTTTCCTCCTGACTGCTTTATAAAGAGCTTTTCCATTTGAAAGAAGTAACAGTAAAGCTTCATGAAAGACAGGCTGGCTCCTGAATTGAGGGAGTAGAAGAGATAAGGTGACCTTGCTTGAGATGAGCAAGGCATCTGAGTAAAAGAGTGACGGGGAAATCTATTTAGACTTTGCCAAAACCCTGGATATTTATGGCTACAATGTTCCTCTTGAGCTCTTCTTCTTTACCCACCAACATACAAGAAGACTGACCCCCATATTTAGTGACAAACAATATTGCATGATAGCATTAAAGCAATATGGTGTCGAGTGTCCCAATCAATTAAGTCAATGTTTGCTGTTCCCCAGGCAACTTAATCCTAGGGTGTGTGGATATTTCAGGTCTTTCCATGCTGCTACATAAAACAAAGACAAGGAACAAGTTTGAGCACTGGCCTAGTGATCATCCACACTAATTGCTAGCAAGCTTCCAGGTTGCTTTGGTTTATGCCAGTTTGGGAAGTGGTGCCTAAGCCTGGCTGGAGGGATATGCTATGTGAGAATCAATTCCAATAGGCAGTATAGACACCATGGCACCAGGGTTTGATCCCTCCACCCTCAATAGTCTTCCAACATCATCCCTGCTTTGCATCTCCAAAGATTCCTCATGCTATACCCTAGAGCAAGCAATGTATGAAAACATGTATGAAAACATCATACATTAATTGTATGAAAACATCATTCTGATGACAACCCAGCATAATTCACAGGGTTTTTTTTTTTCAGATGCTTTATACTAAGAAAAAAAGGTAATAAAATCCAACCAACCAAACCAAAACAAAAACCCCACAAAAAAACTCCAAACCAAAACTAAACAGAAAATATAATGATGTTTTAGTCTTAGAAATTTCAGAGTTCCTAAGAGGCCAAACACTATGTAGCATAACTGTGGCTTTGTTGGGACATCCCGTCTCTGGGTCAAAAAATTGTGTTTGTCTCATTTAGCAAAAGAGATGTAGGGTTTGTATCTGCTGCAAATTCAGTGGTTCCACAGAGCATTATGGCAATAAAAAGGCTAAACCACAACTAAATTTTGACATAAAGGAAAACATGGGAAGCTGTTCATCTTCCTTCCCATTATGATCTAGCAGCAGTATTATGGTTTTATCTACAAAATATTGTGGAGTTCAAGGGAAGGAAATGAGCCAGTGCTGTCTGCCATTGCTCCTCAGACACCTACAGGCAGTGTGCACAGGTCAATGCACTGACAGCTCACTTACTACTTCTGTTTGAACAGATGGAGTAAGCAAGACAAGATTAACATGTTCCTCTAGTAAACCTGCCATCACTCGTTTCTATAGACCTACTCTACTGGCTTAAAATGGAGATGGCCTTAACTTAGACTGAGGTGTGACTATCTGAAAAAGAAAAATAAACACTCAGGATATGTATATTAAAAACATCAATCCTGTGTGCTGCTCCTCCATGTCCATACTTTCAAAGCCGGTGCCCCCCCAGACATCTTTCCTGTATTGCACTCTAATTTATTTTTTTTTAAACTAGCTTTATATACGGACTGGTAGCAAAGATAATTCAAGAAATTTCCAGCAACAGTTAATTTTCCCTAGAACTCTGACTTGGCTGAAACTCAGAGAGTGGGAGTAGAAATCAGAGCTCTCAGAACCCAGGTTTCATTATCATAATGCAGATCTAAACGCATGCAGCCCTCTTATGTGTTCTTTACCATACAGCACTATGTCCTTGCACTACTACTACTATTAATGGTCTTGTTATTCTGACTTTCAGCTGCATCTCAGTCCAAATGAGTTCAAAGGCCACAATTAGAATCAGGGAGTAGTACACTGGGGCATACACAGAAATCCTCACATACAGAAATCCTTTGGCTTCTGGCCCAAAAGCTTGTTATTATAATAAAGATTTATATTACAAAAGGCAGTTAGAGATGCCAAAAGAAATCAGGGCCCATTATGTCATAAATACATGGTAAAAAGGAGTTCTTGCCTTGAAGGACCTGCAGTCCCAAGCTTCAGGCAACTGCTAAACCCACTGCAAATTTAGCAACAAGGTTTGGGACGCACCCAGATTAAATAGGAGATTAGTGTCACTACTATCAATTGTGTTATTTACTCTTCCCTCCACACTGGGCTGAATCATGCCTAGTCAAACAAAATGCATTCTGGCTGATAGATAATAAAGTGACAGGAAGAAGAAAGGATTGACTATAGCTGTTCCTATCAGATATTTTATAAAGGGCACAATACAATGGTTTCAACACCGACTTTTACTCATCTTTTCTCACTGAAGAAATTCCATCCTCTGTGATCCATCAAAATGGTTTAAGTACCTGTTTCTTTCATAGTAACCACTTGCCTCTTGTTCCTGTCCACCCGAGGAACTTCCACACTGTTTGTTGTTATGTAGGGATCATACCAAAATAGCAGAAAGGTGGGAATTTCATTTGCTTGTTATGAATTGTGGGATGTCTTGTCATGACATTAATGATTCTGAGATATGACCAAGATCTGTCCATTGCTTGAGCTATCAGGAAAGGTAAGTAGACTGTGCTGGAAGATTGTAAATTTCCTCTTTCTGGAGGATAACTAGACTTTATTCACCTTTATTAAAAGATTTTTTGGAAGACTTTTGCTTAATCTCACATACTTGAAGTATAAGAATGTCCAAACAGCACTGTATATAGTGTTTTCCTTCAGTAAGCGTACCCAATTTTAAAGTGGCAGCAGTTATCTCATAGTAGGGTTGGTCACAATACATCTTTGATTACCATTACCATGACTAAACTACCTGACACTGAACATTGCCAACCGTGAATATTATATAAAGCCCAGGTATACCGCAGGAATATAAACACAAAGCACAGAAACAAGATGTCCTTCTCTCTGCACCGACATCCTCCAAGTTGAAGTTCAATGCTTAGGATTTCTACAAAAAAGGGCCCTGGTCCTTGTTGCAGTATTACTTTGTTGGCTTTCTCTCTGGTGTGGAACCAGCAGCCACAGGTCACATGTCCTGACTACACTTCCATTGTGATGAGCATCAGATCAATCAGTGTACTGAGCAAGGAATTGTCTAAATGAGCTGGTGGCAAAGGTATATGAGGGACTCCAGTACTCACTCTCACCAAGGCACAGGAAGAAAAGCGAATTTTTTTTGTCTTTTAAAATTCACAGTTGTGACTCCTGAAATAACCTCCCAAAGCTCTACCAGGGTTTTGCTGTACCCAACCCTATGCTGAAAATGAGTATCCCTCTATATTCACATGCATGTACAGTGATTGGAACCCTGCTCTTCTGACCCACTAATGAAGGTTCTGTCCTCAAGGTTATAGCGCATCTTTGATCAATGTTTTTTGTGTTCAACAGTATATTTTTTGTTCAGATTATTAAATTTTATGTAGAAACATTGATTATTCTTTGAATGATAAGGCATTTACCAACAATAAGGTAAATATGGTAACTGGAAGAGCAGAGATTAAAGGAAAGGTTCACCCAATGGATAAATAACATCTGAGATTGGCTGTATTATTTATTTTTACCTAGACAATTCAGGAAATACCTAACTGCAGAGAAGGAAATGTAAGTACCCTGCCCCTTCAACACAGTTGTCATTTCTCACTATGACAGTATATTTCTGTCCCGTATATTAGCTGACAGCAGAGAAGGAAATTCAGATTTCAGCTTTAGATATCTCCATACTTTTATATACCTAGCTGTAAGTTGCCCTATGAAAATCGCTAGGCCATTTGGTGTTAGCACAGTTAAAAGGCTTAGTCATGGTCTGGATTAAGGACTGTCATCGACAATTCCATCTGACCTGCTGGGCATGATTCATTACAGTGGTTCAAACCCACAGAGGCATTTTGGAACATCAAGATTTTTAAAAACAGACCAAGAAAACTAATCACAATGTTGAGCACAGAATTCCTCCCCTAGTCATGAGAGAGAAACCAAACTGTATCTGAGAGAATGTGTTACGGTAAATACTGTAAATACTGCACTACTGAAGATGCTGAGCTTGTTGGTGACATGGGAAGTAACTGTATTGGAACAAAATACAATTAAATAAGACATTTTTTTCTCTCTTGCAGAAACCTGGGATTCACCAGTACTTAAAAAAAAAAAGGTATAATCAAAAATGTATTAATTACAGAGAAATGTTTAATACACTACAATTTTCTGCCTGCTGCCAGCACCTCAATTATATTCAGTTTTTTATGTGCCTGCAGCCACAGGCATGTCAATACTACACACTGAAGGAAAAAACAAATTCATATCTTATTAAATTTGCAACTGTAGCTGCACCCATTTCACACCTGAATTTCTCATCCTCCAGGCAGATTTCACTTACTCATTTTCAAGTAAAAGACACTGTTTAAGAGTTTGTTTCACCATTTAGGCTCTTAAGCATGCTGTTCCCTTCTTTAAAAAAATCTGTTTGTGTGGTCAATGGACTATCTTTTTCTTCCATTCAGTTAAAAGCATAAGAATAAAGTGTATGACATAAAGTTCAGGTTGCACAGCCTTTTTTTTTTTTTTTTTCTATAATGAAAATTCAGGAGTTCAACAACTTCACATATTATCTTAACATGTGCATTTAAAAGTGAAAGCAACTGGTTTGTCCTTTTAATTACTTAACTTTTTGCCTTTCTCTGTAGTTAGACAAATCCATATGACTTACATTCATTTGCTTCTGTTTCCATGCAGACCTGACTCACCTGACATCACCATTTATTTATATGGTGAGGTACTTAAATTCATAAAAAAAAAGAAAAAAGTCTGGATAAAAGACAGAGAGAAAGTGCTTGGTTAAGCCAGTTAAGAGTCATAGATATTATTGACAATTCTGTGTTTGATTGGCGGTATACTGGACTCTTTACCTCTTTTTCAGTTATTCACTGTGAGATAGGAGAACTTTATCAAGAGACACTGCAGAAATCTCCTGCTTTCTATGACATCCTGGAAATGTGTCTGGGATGCTGGTCTTACTGATTGAACATGTACATTTACATCCCCTCAGGCAGAAGAAAGTTGGAAATTCAAGTCTCCCACAACCTACTTTAGTTTTCTAATTGCCTGTCCACTAGATGGGGATGCAAGAAGCATCACTGGCCTTTCCACTGCTTGTGCAAGGCATGACCAGAGAGGCATCCTCTGAAAAAAACCACACAGTTTGGCCATGTAGTGGATAGACTGAAGAACATGCAGACTATGGGTCTCAGCAAGGCTCAAGTGCATGATGTCTCAGTAGCGCCAACACAACAACTTTCACAAAAAATACTTTTAGTGTGCAGAGCTGTTACTGAGGAAACTTTAAGCACTTGATTTGTTGGAAGTCTTTAGAGCCAGGTTGCATTTTAGTAGAAGTTTTGGAAACAAAAGCTTAACAACCTGCACACACCGCAGAGTTACTTCTGTGTGAGTACAATCCACTAGCTGGGATGGTACATCCACTAGATGGGAGATGTGGAGGTGCTGGTAAGTAGACTGTTTCTTCCTCTCTTTCTGAGCAATACTGGTCATCCTCTGTAAAGGAGAGTAGTTAGCAAGTGCAAAGTCAGTAATCTTGGGCAAAGAGATTGGATCAGTCTATGAAACATGGGACCTCATCTAGCACAGAAAGGCATCTGTCACTAGCTCTTTCTTAATGAATCAATCATTTGTGTAACTATTTTGAAGGACTGCATGCTGAGACAAGGTATCTCCTAGATATTTTTCAGATATACCAATGTTCAGTGGAGTCATCACTTTTCCAGGGTGATGTAATATTTTTGTGATCTATATCCCTGTGAGGACCAGTTTCTTATACAAAATATATTTCTGTAAACCTGTGAAATCCTTAAGAAAGGGGAACATATTAAGAGATCAGAATGTAAGCTGAGATCTGCAGAATTTCTGCTGTGGACACTTTGCATGGCTTTTACAAATACTTTTAGCTTTCGAGTCAAATTTGCTACTGATGTGATGATTGGGACTACTGACATTCATGCAACTGGAGACTTTCATCTTATGTTAGTCCTACTATACAGTGAAGATAATACTCAGTTCTCACTCTGAGCGCTGATATGAAGGTTGTGAGAGTTAATTCATGTTTGCAAAATGCTGCCTAAGTACTACATAGTAATGGAAGTAACCACAGTTATTTTTTACATCACTATCTTATTTTTGGTTACTCATCAATGTTCTCATGCTTCCTTTTCCTGAGACGTCATTCTAAAGCAACTATTTAAAAGTAACAGATTGCTTAAAGATCCTGAGCAAACCTAGCAAGTGCAAGAATAGCTTAGGTCTCTGTTTTTCCCATTTGTTGTTAAAACTATCTGCATTCAATATACTGGTTTCTTCTTTTTGTCTGTGTCTCATGTCCAAGCATTTTAAAGCATAAACCAGAAGGATATTGTCTGATCAAGTAGGATGGGATGAAGGAAATCCTATACTGGAGGAACAATTACAGGAAGCTGACACAACCATTAAGATGTTTAGAAGAATCAACTGAGAAGAAAGTGGATTTGATATGGTGCCAGGTTAGAGAAGGAAATGGCTTGTATGCAGGGTTGTATTTCAAAAATAATAATTAAAAAAGTACAAATATGACAGTATTTATCTGAAAATAATCTTGCAACTTTGAGACAGTTTGTTGCCTATTTGCCTGCTGTAAAGGAGGTAAACAGAGGTCACATCTTCCCAGAGAGGGATTCCTTCAAATGTGGGGATACTCCCATCAGGAAAAGAGCTGTCAAAACCTTGTACCTATCTTCAAATGGCCTGACTGTGAAAACAAATGTGACTGAACTACATTGCATTTGGACTCTATCCAAGTGGCCCATTAGGAACTTTTAGTGTCTGACATAATATCATGCTGCCTGTGAAAGTCTTAACTGTAATCTGCACTGGTCTGAGAAATGGAGAGGTGCTTGTGGCTTGATTCCTCACCTTCAAAAGTTTTATAAAGCTAAAGTTCTTTTCCTTGGTCTCCCAGATTTTGTTGTGTTAAAAGACCTTGAATTTGCATACTATCAGTAGAGACTTTCATTTTAAAAGATAAAAATGTCATGCTCATGAGGTGTATTCCCATCCTCTTTCTGATGGTAATGTTGGCCATAAAGTCCATGTTCCATCATCAAAGAAGAATTTATCATATTCTGCTACCTCAGCAATTACTCTTCATTTGCTCCATCCCTACAGAGTGACTAAGTGTACACAGTCCAGGGCTGAGAGGTGTGGAGGATGGACAGAAACACATAAATGGACATCAGAAAGCCCAAGTCCCTGTTACCCTGGCCAATAGAAAGAAACTACCCAATGAGGACTGAAAAATCTTTTTCACAGGGAGAAGAAATATGTTACAAAAAGTGTTGCGATTGAGAACTGCATCTGGGCCTGGAAGGCAATAAGGGAAATGAAAAGGAATGACTGTGGCTGAAGAAGAAGGGGAAATAGGAATAGAAGCGCTTGATTGTTTATTAACATAAAATTAGAAAACAGTGTATGGAAAATAGGGGGGTAAGAGATTGAGAGGTGAGTTCATCAAACAGCTGGGAAGTGGGAGAGTCACTGGGATGAACTGGTCTAGAAAGCAGAGTTAAGGAGGAGGAAAGTAGAAAAGTGGAATAGATTCTGGGCAATGACAAGAAGCCCAGCTCTTCAAGATTCCTGTTATAGAAGTGAATCAGCTGAAAAGCAGAGACTGAGGAAAAAGATGGTATAAAGAAAAGGGTGGAGAAAGGGATAGATTAAGAAATATGAAAAACAGGCATAAATGTCAGTGCTAATTAAAAATCACTCTGTTCCATACTTTTCAAAGGAGCCTTACTCCTGTCAGCCCTGCTGTCAGAAAATGTCTGTGAGGCCCACAACCAAAATGTCAGCCTTGTACCATCATTAGCAATGTCTGCATGAAGGATTTATGTATATATTCATAGGAATTAAGACTGAATATACCGTTGATTTCCAAATGCTCAAAAAGGAATCCACTCTTGATTTGAAGACAGGAAAAGACAAAATTGTCTAATCACTGTCAAGACCAAAGTCAGCTTATGTCGACCATTTCAAATTCACAATTTTTAATTTCTACTCACAAGTGCTTGTTATCGCTCTGTTAGAAAAATCTCATTGTTTCTCACAGATAGGGCATAAATTCCAAAACCAAACCACTGTTTGATAGTATTTAATAGCTAAACAGATTGAGCCGTTTAGGTTTCTCACAGTTTTCAGATGGCGAGTCAGTTTTGTTGCTATCATTTTCACAAAGCCTTTCTGTTTCTGGTGATAGCAGTTGGAATCTCCTATCATATCAGTGCCAATGTTTGAGTTAGTTCAGAAGCTGACATCCTGGATAAATTCACACCTTATTTAGTAATTATTTAAAATGCCTAGGAAATCATTCAGATAGCACTGGTGGTAGGTCCGTAATAATTTACCATTGTAAATAGAAACAATGGGGCCATGAAGAAATATCAGGCCTGTATATCAGTTTCTAACTGAGTTCATGGCTCTATACTTATGCTGATGTCAGTAAACATCATGTTGATCCTTTTATTTCACCCTGCATTAGACTTTTAGTGTATGGTCATTCCTAGGAATTACACCACTTCAGTAATACCTCCTAGTATAATATATTTACACATCCAAATGTTCAGTAGCAGTTAGGTTCATTTTGTCTGAAAGTAGTAAGACAAATCTTAGGAGAGCTTTATCAGGAATTATTTCTGGTTTAAACTTCATAATATATATGTATCCCATTATATTATAGTACTTTTTAAGGATCAGAGAACAGAATTAACTGCACATATTCTAATCATACTGAAAACTGTACACTTCTCCCTTCTGATGTATGAAAAAGGTCATGTCAGTCATGGGCACTTAATTTTCTGTCTCTTTTATATGAATGTATTCCACTAGCTACAGTTCTAGACAAGGAAACTATGTATCTCTTCATTAAACTCAGTTCTTTTTTAGGGTTCATGGTATAATAATGAGTAAATTGTGTAAGTTACATGCTTAGTCCACGTGGCCAGGTTTTTATGTGCAAAGTAAAGTTTTCAAGTCTCCTGGTTCATCACCCTAGAGTCAATGTGGCAATATTTGTGGCTTTCCAGTGTTCCTTTTTTTAAACAAACAAACAAACAAACAAACAAGAACCCCAACACCTAAATTTATTTTATATTCAAATAATATTTTTTAAATATAAAAATTGAGTAAGAAATGCCAGATGTATCTGTATCATGACAGATATGCAACCTAGAGTATATGCTCTATGATGCAAGCTATTACTTTTTGAAGGAATGAAGGATTTTTGTGTGTGCTATGATATTCTGTGCAGAGTAATTTGATTTTAAACATTAAGATCTGTAAAACGTAGTTTATTTGTGCTTCTTTCTAACTAGACCTTGTCTATCCAACTATACCCCAGTTTGTGTTCATTATCTTTTCCTTTATTTCAGTTCTGTCTCTCAGAACTATAAAAGCAGAGATTCGTGTATCTCCTTGTAAAGCTCTGCTGTTGGAAAATAGAAGCTTTTTCTAAAAGCCAACATATTGTTTATAATAAATGTGGGCTGTCATGTATCATAGTGTGATAGAATTTAGTAAATACAGGGGTTTTATCAGTGACTATCAAGTAAATAATAAGGCTAGGTCATTTTAATATCCTTCTCTGTGAAACCAACATGGATAATGTCAAGGAATACGTCATTCATCCAAAAGATTCATTCAAGCACAGGCCAATAGGGCAACAAAGACTGGTGCTATTCAGGAGGCAAAAGAGAATGCCTCAGGCGTACCCCGATCATGACACAGTTCAGAAGGCTATGCCAGGGTCAGAGAGCTTCATGGAGAGGTCCCCGCTCCCTTTGCCCATCAGAAAGTGGTGGGAGAAAAAGAAATTTGTGAACTCAGGAAAAGCATGTTGCACAGAAATACACTGAGTTGGGTAAAGGAAGGGGCGGGGTTGAGGGGGGCTTACTGTTGGGTGTTGTTATTTTCAGGGGTCTGTTGTATCCCATCATACAGACATAGCATTTCTTTTGGAGCAGAGTGAATTCTATCTAAGCTGGAGGAAGCTGCAAAAGATCAAGAGTGTCCTCAGGGAGAGCACTGCAGCACCCTTCAATACCCACAGCATCTGCACCCCACTAGCTCCCACAGCATACAGTGTATTCCTAGACTGCTGCTACAACAAACAGAAGATACTAGTTGACTGAGAGTAATATCTGAGAAGGCAACAGAGCAAGTGGTGGGTTGCCATAGTTGTCCAATAACAAATACAAAGAATAACAAAAAACTTTGTTTTCCTCTGTCTGTGTGGCTGCCTAAAGGAATATGTCCCTTCCTATGGAGGATTCATAGCCTTAAATCCTCTTCTGTCTTATCTCTCAAGAAGTGGCTGAAAATGTAGAAAAAGATCCTTCTTTTAGACAACTGTTTCCTTATTATCATACCTGCTCTGGGACGAGAACCAGTACAAATAATTCTTGCAGAGATTTGAACATTTTTTTACCTTAGGAGGCAGTTCAAACAAGAGGCCATGCAGTGTGATGGAGTGCATTCCTCCTTTTGATGGTATGCTATTTTGGATGAATCAATAAAGTTTTAATTGGATGCAAGAATAAAGGCAAACACCTATGGGTTTGGACACGTACTGGGTAAAAAGCAAAAGCTAATTTTTAGCCCCTGTTCTGGGCAATATTTTGTGTAAAACTCTGAAATCATACCTGAATCCTATGTCTGTATACATTACTGATAAATGCTGTTTAGCCGCTAAGTCTTACATGAGACACCTAAATCCCAAAGGTGAGCAAAGTATCTTTTGTCTATGGGTATCTTAGACAGCCCCTGCTTTGCAATGTGAGTGATATGCCATGCAAATAAAAATGGTGTCTAATTTGGACGATGTCAGTCTATCAGATAATCAGTTACTGAAGCATAGAACTAGTCTGTGCTGTGATAGCTAAGGCTCCTTTGTGAACCTAAGAATTCCAGGCAAGCAGTGGTAGAAACATGAGGGCCTGCAGAATGGGACTACTCCTGTGGTTCAGTAAGCAGCCAAGCTGAGGATTTCTGGATGAACATACTGTAATTAAAAGTACAGGGAGACATTGAAATACCCAGGTCCTTTTGCAAATACTGCTCTATCTCTAATATTATACTTCAGGGTTAGCATACTATGATCATTTAGTGAACCTTTTATTCTCCTTGGGAATTAGGATTTCCGCATATTCGAAGTCCTGCATAGCTGGAAGGGTATCAACACTTTTGGACTCAGTGGTTATATAGTCTTAAAAAGGAAACTGATTCTACAGATGCTGAGAGTAGATGGTCTGTGTTCAAGGAACAACAAATAAAACAACTTTTAATATTTCAGATACTGTAGTCCAGAAATTTGCAGTAGTCAGACAAGAGGAATGAAAAAAAACTATCAAGAATAAAAAGCTATTTTTTCACTGGATGAACTAGTAAAGCTTTCATTTTAGTTTATTCTTAGGAGTTCATTGGGAAAAGGGTGTTAAATTATTTATTTTACCTAGAGAAGAGGTAGAATTTGCTCATCCACACATCAAGCAACCAATCAATATTTTTTTTTAAAAATAACCATCAAAATAGAAGAAGATAGAAAGTTTTTGCCAGAACTACATTTTAAATCTGTCTTACTTTCAGTAATCTTAAGTAGGAACTTGCCTGTTATTTAATCCATTAACCAACAGCTCAATGTCCAAGAGGAGACCAGTGATGAGTGGCATTCCTCAGGAGCTGGTACTGGGACTTGTGCTGTTTAACATCTTTGTTGGCGACATGGACAGTGGGATGGAGTGCATTCTCATCATGCTTTCCAACAGCACCAAGCTGTGTGGTGTGCTCAACAAGCTGGAGGGAATAGATACCATCCAGGGGGACCTTGACAAGTTTGAGAGGTGGGCCTGTTCAAACCTTATGAAGTTTAAAAAGGTCAGGTGCAAGGTCCTGCACATTTGTTGGGACAATCCCAAGAACAGATACAGACTGGGTAGAGGATGGACTGAGAACAGCCCTGTGGAAATGGACTTGGGTGTGTTGGTTAATAAGGAGCTCAGCATGACCCAGCAATGTGCATTTGCAGCCCAGAAAGTCAGCTGTATTCTGGATATGACCAGCAGGTCGAGGGAGGTGATTCTCCCCCTCTGTCAGGCTCCTGTGAGACCCATTCAGCTCTGGGGCCCCAGCATAAGAAAGACAAAGAAATGTTCAAGTGGGTCCAGAGGAGCACAATGAAGATGATCAAAATGCTCAAGCAGCTGCCTTATGAAGACAGGCTGAGAGGGTTGGGGTTGTTCAGCCTGGGGAGAACTCATTGCTGTCTTCCAGTACCTAAAGTGGGCCTACAAGAAAGCTGTGGAGGGACTTTTTACAAGGACGTGTAGTGATAGGACATGGAGTAATGGTTTTAAACAGAAAGAGGGTAGATAGATTAGATATAAGGAAGAAATGCTTCACTAGAAGGGTGGTGAGGCACTGGAACAGGTTGCCCAGAGAAGCTATGGATGCCCGTATGGAATCAGATGGGGCTTTGAGTAACTTGGTCTTGTGGAAGGTGCCCCTGTCCATGGCAGAAGTGTTGGAACAAGATCTTTAAGGTCCCTTACAACCCAAACCATTCTATGATTCTATGTTTCTGTAAATAAACATCTTACTTTTTTTGAAAGATTTGATATGATTTGTTCCAGCTAAAGTCAGGCACAGCAAAGCTGTTGTTAGTGTGAATACAGCAGGTGTTAGTACCACAACCAGGCACACAAGCTGCCACATCAGAGATGAGGAAAAAAGACTTTCAGTTCACATAATTCTAATACAGAGAGGTTTGAATCACCAGCTAACACAACTCTCTTCCCAGGATATACTAATTAGCCCTAGCAATGTTGTGCACGGTAGATAGCTGGAAATTTATTTCCTATTGTATTTGTGTAAATATAAATCATAATTATAAATCAAGTAGTTTTCAATAAGGGATAATCACTAATATACTTCAACAATGTTCATATAAATATCAAAGATAGAATTATTTTTACATTACCACTGATGAAGTAATAGTTTTTCATAGTGACTGCTTTTCATTCACATCAGCAACTGTATCTTTTATTTAAAAGTAGAACTTAATGGGAAGTAGTATCTCAACAGACCTTCCACTATGATTAAAATACTCAATTGTAAAGTAAAAAAATGTAAAATAAGTTTGCTAGCACTTTAAAAAAGCTGATACTGCAGAATTGCTTCTTTGCCCTCCACAGTTTAAAGACTGATGTTGTGCTTGAAGAACAAGGTGGGACAGTCACATGTTCATGCTTCAGACTTCTTCCTCTGATGTAGAGTTTTGACTGACAAAAATTCTCTTCTGAGAATTTCAGCTCTTTTAGGCAAAGAGCTGACATTCTCAGAAGAAAGAGGGCAGAAGTTCTTCTGAGACTTTGATAATCCTGTCATTTTGACCAAGTTCTCCACCTCTAATTTAGGCATACCATTACTTGTTAGTCTAAGGTATTAGCCACTAAAGGGTAAATAACCTACATAACTTAGACAGGTTTCTTCAGTACAAATTATTAATATAAACTAGTTTAGGTTACTTGAAATATCTGACTTAAGTTCAACCCAGGTACTAGAACTGGGGGCCTAAGGCAAGATTTGTCCTACCTAACTCAGATGCCTAAATTAGGCGTCCAGTTTCCCCAGAGTCCTTAGAGTTCAGAGAAGGGGAGACACTGAGGCATTTATGGTGCTGTAGTGGGAGGTGTCCCTTGCAGGACCCCTCATTCTTCATTGACTCCAGGAAGAACAGAGGTACAGTACTCCTATCACAGGTAATTTGATTGCCTGAATTTAGCTGAGCTGGATCTGGGTCTTAATTCTGCACTGAGACAATGGAGGGTATTACTGAGATCACATATGTAACCCATATAATATAAAATAGGTATGGCTAAAAAAGCCCATAAAAGGAAACAAATAATCACTGAAATTAATTAGATTGTTCCCACCATCCCTCAGACTTAAAAATGAGTTTTTTAGCTATTTCTCTTGCCAAATCTGGTGTATTCATTTAAGGAGTTAAATATGAGACTTTGCTCTACTTCACTAGTAAGGAGGGAAAGAATGTCTCTTTGAAACAGTTTTTCATGCCTTTCTCCCATTCTTGATTGTACATTTCAATTGCTGTTGTCATATTTTCCAGTCTTAACATCTCCTTGAATAATTATTGCCACACAATTAAGAAAACATTTGGAATGGAAAAATCATTTGTTAGAGAGTTCCATTCTAAACCAATGGTGTACTCCTGCGCTTTGACTGATAACCTTTCCCCTGGCATCTTGCTGGGATCTGATGACTGTTTAGGTTCACTCGTTACTAATTCTTGAGTTGAATAGTCTGTGATCTGACCTTTCAAGCAGCATACTTTCTTGCTGGAGCTAACACATTTTGAGAGGTCACCAGGGGCCAGCCTGACAATCCTTAAAGCACATAAGACATGTTTACTTAGTTTAGAGAGCAGAGCTTTTTTTCACTGTTTTTATTCACAGTTTGTTGGGTTAATCATAGGATTTTCTGTCCTAGGGTTGGATTCTGTACTCTTCCTGTAACTTTCTCTGTGTATTTACAATATGTGTTAAACAACTCATGTTAGTGTTGAAGCAATCAGTGAAAAATACTAATAGCAAAAAAACTGGATTTTTTTTTTTTTTCCCACAGGAGTAAAATATTTCTTTCAGAAATCAGTTAAGTAAAAATTACCATGTGCAGAACACTGGTGGGTGGAAGGCTATATGGAATATAAAGCATATATTCCCAGATAATAATTTTTAGAATAATGCTAATGGATATTCTAAAAGGTGCATATATACATATTAAGATGGATGTTCCTCATAGTACTAATGAAAGGTTACAAGCCCAGCTCCTCCTTCCACCTGTTCCTGCTGCTGCAAATCTGGCATTAATAATGGGGCTGTGCAAGAGCAAAAATAGACAAAGAAAGGTTGAACTATAATGGGAGATTATTAAATTCAAATAATGAAAAGTAGAGCTGTGTTCAGTTTAGCTCTTCCTCCCATCTGTAATAAACATGTATAATGCTACACAAAGATGGCTAATACTGAGAACTGTCTGAGGTATTGAATTCTTCTTCCTTGTCTTGTCTGTTATTCATTCCATTTTAATATTTTGGTTATATCCTCAGCTTTACACTTCATATCATAATTTTAAAAGCTCTGCAGGACTCCACTGTATTTTACATGTCTACCACTGTCAAGCAATGTTTTGTCTTCATTCTGTTTCACTGTTGTTTTCCATCTCTGTATTTATTTCATGTTCTTGGTCAGATGTTCCTGCTTTTTTCTGTATGGTACTTTTCGTAAAGCATAACTTCACTAGGACCTTTTAATGAATGATGCATGAATAACTAGCATATATTAGGAATTAATAGTATTAATTTCTTACACAAATATTCTGGAGTTGCATACTGTGATTGATACTTTACACATTTAATAACAGTGAGAAAAATAATTGAACAAAGAGAATAAACAAATTTGCAAGTGATCCATAATCTGTTGTACTATGAAGCACAGAGAAACTTACTAGGACTTCTGAGAGGATTTAATGAACAAGATTTGAAATTCTTGAATTTTAATTGTATTTGAAATTTAAAGGGGGTTGATATTCCATGTTGCCAGTTCAAAAGGAAGTAAAACAAAGGGAGTGATCTGAAATACTGATAGTCATTAATGCGACTCTAAAATACCATAACTACTTATAAAAAGGTTTTGAAATGTCAAGAAAAAATTGTGTTTCCAGATGTTTAAACTGCATGCTCTAAAAGTAAACACTCTAGCAGCATTAGAATGAATAGCAAGTAATAATGCAATTATTATTAATGCGTAAATTATAACAAAAGTGTGACATCATCCAGAGTAGCAAGTTCAATTTCAGTCACGCCATTATACTGGAACAGTAACTGACATAACCAAGTTTGGACTAGGTAATTATAATTACTGACAGTATGGGGAAAAAATATGCTATTTTCTTAGGAAGGAATCGACATATCACAATGCTACAAAATAATGACTAGCAGTCAGTTGTGAAAACAGGCCTTCCTCTTTCATTTTTTGCCCCAAATCAAGAATGAAAGGACAATCAGTGATATTGTCAGGCATCTCATTTAAAGTTGAAACAGGGAAGTTATTTTTTTTACATAACATGTTTTTAATGCTATCCTTTGGACCAGTGCTTCAAATTCATAACAAAGCCTAAAATTGAATAGAATTTTTTTAAGTGTTACACAATTAGAGAGATAGAATACTCAGTTTTATGTATGTGAGATTATACACATACAAAATATATTAAAATAACTTTATTAAAATTGCAACATCATCCTTTCAAAAAAAGTTGGAGAACGCCAATATTAAACTTTCCTGCACAACATTAATTCAACCTTTTATGCATGTGATTATAATACAGACTTAAGTTAAATGATCACATCCTTTTTTCCCACAGGACTTCTGCCTCATTTCAGTCATCCTACAGAAGCATGTCCAGGCAGAGACAAGTTTATCTGCCTACGCACCCAGCAAATCAGACATAAACCCCCCCAAACCTAACAACAATAAAAAAACCTCTGGTCCAGAAATTGTACAGTCTTGCTCATAAAGTGCTACATTCAATTCAGTATGCCTCCTGCAAGAAGTCTGCGTGGCTTCCCTACCACAGCTGGCTTGTTTGTGGCCAGAGGAATGCAGGTCTATCTGCAGCTAGCCATGTAGGTTTGCCTAGGGTTATATCTTGTCAGAGAACTCATAAGCCTTAATTGGCAGATGCAGATTTTTAATTTTGAGACTATTAAACTCAGCAGTGGTCTCTTAAGCAACTTAGCTTTTCGACTCTTTAAATTCATTCAAGACAAAATCCACCCTATGTTACAGACAATTTCACTGAGTGACTAATTACTCTAGGGAATGTTGCACAAAATGTTTTGCATCTCTTAATGCCTTTCCCGCCCTGCCTCCTTCCCCCTCCCCCTTCTGGCTTTAAAACAGTCCCAAGGCAATTATACCTATGAATAAGAAGCTTTCAAAACGCTGTTTGCTAACACAGGGAGGACAGAAAGACAGTTTCCAAGATTGCAAGGAATAACATTCAGAAAAAGGTGGTCTCCACTGTTCTCCCTTCTCACCCTCATGTTTCTGCTGCAGACACCATTTAAACAGGATGTGACAGGCAGTGATGTGAAAGTGCTCTGTACTGTCACAAATGTTTGTGAGTATTCCTACATCCTGTAATATAATGTCCAGGTGACATCAATAGAAAAATAATGTGTGCCAGTTTTTCACAATAATAAAAAAATAAAAAATACCAAAGCTGTGTGTGGAAAATGCTTAGAAAAAATTGAGGCCACTTAACCATTTTACCAAATACATCATTTGCAGTCCATCTCAATAATGCACAGCAACAACAAACAAGGAACATTTTCTAATCCTTCCACAAAGTTTAGAGACAGAAACATTGCCTGTTTCAGACATGCGCTCCAAAATGTCCTTTTAAGATTTAATTATATGGAGTTTGAATAAATCCACATAAGGGCATTTGAAGGTTAGTAAATTGCAGTACACTTCCAATTCTGTCAAAAAAATCCACCTGCAAATCAAACCTAAAAGCTTACAGCTGAATGGATTATTTCCCAAAATGAGACAAAATACATGGTCTCACATCCATTTGTAAATATTTTTCTTAATTTCAAGTCATGTAAATCCAAAGTAAATCTCCTGATTCAAGCAAAGTTCTTCAGAGAGAGATTAGTGTAAATAAAGTCAGAACCTGGCATGAGAGATCAAAAGAACCCAACTTTCTAATGAAACAGAATTTAATGATTTGCCATAATGGATTATTCTGATATTATTATCATTCTCCTAAAGACTGCAGAAGGATAAGCTGATTAATGATTGGAGAATGCATCATGCACTTTCAAATTTGTTCAACATGCTTATAGTCCACTTTAAGTTATCTGGGGAATTCAACTCATTCAAAAATCAACACTGAAATTGTACAAGATAGAAATATCCTGAGCTGGTCCATTTCACTGAGTACCTGTAAGTCAAATTGATGCCAATGTTTAAAATTTATATCAAAGCTGAAAGAAAGAAATGGTGCAGTGATAAGAGCTGGGCGAAGCATATGGTGAGTGAAGGCAATTCAGCTGGAGGAAAAGAGACTGACTACAAAGGCAAGATGCCAGAAAAAGCAACAGGTGGTGAGTTCCATCAAGCAGAACCTAGAATCATAGAATATTTCTGGTTGCAAGCGACCTTTACAGGTCATCTAGTCTAACTACTCTACAATAAGCAGGGACATCTTTAACTAGATTAGGTTGCTCAGAGCACTGTCCAGCCTAGCCTTGAGTGTTGTGTAGGGCCCCAGCTGAAAAGGAAGACAGGTGAACTACATGTGTTGGGCAGATAGAGTCACTGGAGAGTTTAGAAAGTGATGTATCATGGACTGAATCATCATAAAAATAGGGTTTTGGCACATAAAGGTAAGTCTGTGACATTCATGTATTTACACGAGGAAATCAACCACCTGTATCTAGCCAAATACCTGTTTAAATGGTTTCTGCAGCAGAAACATGAGGGTGAGAAGGGAGAATGGTGGATAGCGTTACATATATCTAACTTGCTGAAAGCTGTATCATTGCACCACTTTTGCTTTGAGTAAATTGCCTGTTAAGCAGTATAGGGTTATTTCTTTCCATTAATATCTGTCTATGCATAGGCAAATTTATTTTATGATGCTGAGTATGTCACCATAGTACCTTTACTTAAATAAGGATATTTTCTATGAAAATGAAAGCTTGAAGAAATGTTGTGCAAAGATGTTGCCAGTAAATAGCTTTCTTCAGAACCTCTTTATTTTCCAGACATTTTAGACTTAGTTATGTCATGTTTTGTTCTCTCTTTATATAGTTTTAAACCAGGGTATATATCCTGACAACCTCCATCCCTGGAGGGTCTCACCTGTCATTCTACTCCTGAGGCCTACCCTCCTGTTTGCTGTGACCATCATGGTCATAGCTGGAACTATGGTGCTCACATTGCTTGACATCTAGCATTCACTGCTGGTAGGGTGCAGCTTGTGACCGCTACATTAGCTGGGTATAACATCGTGTACTTTCTATTAGTATAAGTATTAATATTAGTTTTAATTTTTATCAATTTATTTTATTAAATCTGTTACCATTTCATCCCATGGGTCTCATTCCTTTTTCCCAATTCCCCTTCCTGGGGTTTGGGGGCATCTGTCATTGTGTGATAGAACAACCAGCCGAATAAAGACACTCATAAAACTACACTTTTAAAATTATTAAGTCAGGTCTATTAAAAGGTTCCAGAAATAGTGGTGTCATTTTTAATTCTAATTTACAAAATGTTCTAGACACCTATTGCTCTAACACAGGCAATGCCTATGCTTCTCCTTTCAAACTCAAATATTATATAGCTTAGAAAAGTTAGGGGAGTAAAGAAAGAATTGAGGCTCTCTACTGTAATATCCACAGAAAAAAATGCAGTAGGATCAAGCACTGTTACTGTGATCCACTACATCTGTATCAAGAATACTTGGAGGACATCCTTCTGCATGTTAGCTATCCACACTGCATTCTTTGTAAATGTCAAAGTCTGTGTGAAATCAGTAGGAGCTGCGATACACAAGCAGTGCTCATCTGATCTCATTAATATAAGAATACTTACAACTTTCCTGTCATCCTACACTGCATCGGTTTGACAATACTTCTGCACAATGGCTCATACATAAAAGAAAATGTGACTTACAGACCACATTGTTCCCCAGTTAAACAACAACCCTATGGCAACGACAGAATGTGTTTATATAGAAAAATAATATTGGGAAAGTATTTTCTCTGTTTCTTGCTGTCATTTAATGTGATTTAATCATTAGAAGGAAAGGAAGTCACACCATATGTCTGGTGTTTTCTTCGCAGATCACTGACTACAAATTGGAAACAACTGTTCTAAATTATGTATGATTTTCAAGAAATAAATATTCTCTTCTTGCTGCATTCTGAGTACTTACTGGGTTTTTACATGTTTTCAGCTCATCGGAGGAAGACAAGGTCAGTAGCACATCGTACACTAGACAAGGAGATGAATCTTTATGCTAGACTGCTTCTGGAGTAAGGAGATCAGACTTGTTTTATTTAAAATGTACCTTAAATGACTAAATATGCTAAAGCAAATGATACAGCTTGGTAGTTGCCATGACTTTGAAGAATACTAGTACTACAGAGATCACAGTTTGAGAGCTGCTGATACAACATACTTAGAAGGTATTAATGTATACCTTGAATCCAGAGTGGTAAGGAAATGAACTAAACTGATGAAATTATTAATAAGATTCCTTAATTAATAACTAAGTTTGTAATCTTTCCATTTTCAAATTTTTCTCTTTGAGTTTATAACTATACTGTTATTTGAACTTGTGACTGAAGCACCTGTGTTCTCTTCTTTATAAATGTAAACTTGAACTTTCATTTCAGATTCAAAAAATAAATTAACTTTATTTTCATTTCAACTCAGGGAAATCTGCAACAGCTTTCAGAGATGAAGTCTTTTTTTTATATATAAGGAAAATGTCTTACTTAAATTTTGGTTGTTTTGTTTTTTCAGCAAAAGCTAATTAAACAGCTGAATCACAATTGAAATACAGATGGAAAACTACAGCAAGCCCATTGGACTAGGACCTACAATTCCCTTGGGTGGTTAGACACAAAGGATATGTTGAATGCCCGTATGAAAAGTAGATTTGAAAACCCTTTTGGTGTTTCTCCATTTAGCATAGTTTTATCATCCTTTGTCAGGGGGTTTGGACTCAATGATCTCCAGAAATCCCTCCTAACACTTACCATTCTATGATTCTATGATTCTATGATTCCTTTTGTGTTACAAGATTTGTGCAATATGCTGCAGAAGTCACTATAATGGAATTTGCCCAAAAGGCAGCCAGCAACCAGCATGTTAGACAAGCAAGACTGTCATTGACCGCTGCTGAGATTACACCTACTGACATCAGTGGGAACACCACCAGTGCCATTACAGTATTTGCCTGTGATCTAGAGTTTGTCCTCATTTCTTTTTAACAATTTAACATTGGTTAGAGGATCCAATTCTTAACTGTCTAAATGTGAATTAGGTCAAATATTATCTGAAACAGTTAATGACCTTTTGAAGAAAAAGACAATGAATTCAGGCAGTGATGTCATAACTGATTTTCTATCTTCTTGTTACCGAGACAGGATCTAAAAACAGTATTTCAGCTCATTTACCTAGTGGATAAGTATTTTGATGATCCAGTGCATTTTTCCACAACTCTGCTCTTCAGTTGCTTTGCCACAATACACATTTTTATGTTAATACAAGGCACTATGACCTCCTGGAAGGCTAAAGTAAGGTTTAGCTCCAAGAATATTTAGTTTTCCATTTCCATATTTAATACTAAGATACACCATTTTCACAATTGAGGGACAGGCAGCCCCTTAGACCTGTAACAGATGCTTTCTGTTAACCTCCCTCCCTACCCAAAAGGGAAGAGAAAGAGAATAAGGGAGGGAGACTTAGCGATTAGAAAAGGAAACTAGAACAGCTTTAATGAAAATAATAATAATAAAAATATACACAAAACCAGCATCAAACCCAACCCCCCACTGGTAACTATATCACTTTCACCACTGATGCTGCAGAGCAAGTACCAGGAGAGTCCCATGTTGAGCTGCACAGCAGACAGGAGCTGTGTTTGGGAGCTGGATGCTGGTACTGGATTCAGGAACACACAGATGGGGACTGAAGGTAGAGCGGACAGAGTCCTCCTTAGATGCTTCAAGGAAGGAACTGAAAGAGGATCTGAGCCAAGCTGGCAAAGCAGTCCAAGAATGCAAAGAGAGGGATCCCCAAGAGAGACCTTCCAGATCCCTCACGTTTATACCAGCTATGACGTATATGGGCGGGAATACCTCACTGGTCAGTTTAGGGTCACCTGCCCTGTCCGTTCCTCCCTGAAGGTGTGGTGTTTTCCTTTCTGCACCCCACAGTGTGGTACACAGGATCCAGCAGTGGCCTTGGTCTGCATACCAATCCTTGGTAGTAACTCTAACCATGGGGTGTTATCACTGCCAGCAGCAGACACTGTCTGTGAAAACAGGCTGCTGACTTCAGAAAGTGAAGTTAGAAGAACTGAGTTGAAAAGTAAAATCTCTGAGCAGAATTAGTTCTGCTCTAACTCAACCCATAACAACAATAAATTATAATTCTTTAAAAATGGACAGTACTGGCTAAATATATATATTAAAAATTAAACAGTTTAGTATCAGAGATGTCACCATTTATTTCTTCAGGGGGGAGGGATAATATTAAATGTAATTTAACATATTGGAATCTAAGTTGTAAGTATATTAGTTCTCTCAGCATTAGTATGTGGTCTGATATGAAGTACTTACACAGCAACAGACAAAATACAGACATTTGTCACTCTCTTCCAGTTAAAATATTGCTAAATATTGCTTTTATTTAGGTTGCAATAACTATGGGAGACATCAGCCAGATCAGGACTATATTGTATGGGGGATTACTCAAGCAATGCAGCAGAACTGGGATTCACTTTACTTCATTTCCACTGTCTAAAAGATGGACAAATAGTCTACATTACTTAGCCAGAACTGCTGCAGTGAAGAGAGGGAGAAAAAGAAAAATAAAGTTATTAATTCCACCTGTGTCATGTGTATGTAATGAAGTGGTTGAGTCACTACTTGAAAGTGTCTATTTATTTCTGTCAGCTATTGGGAAAGCCTGAAATACTATGTAAGTCTAAATTCACACTTAACTTTTAGATACCTAAATTATCAAAGATAAAACACTTGCTAAATTACAATCTTTATTCTTTTATTAAAAAAAATAGATGGTTAAGAAAAGTGGAAACTAACAGGATTAATAGACAAGTAAAATATTTACAGGCCTGAAGCTAAAGCATAACATATATTGTTAATACACAAGCAGTATTGTCTAATGAAGGTTTCTTTTTCTTCATTAAAATGCATTGATTGATTTCCTGCATCAGATGGAAAGTACCCAACTGCTTTTTTTTTATTGTAACTTATCTAACCTTTTCTTTTTTTTTTAATTTATTTTCCTTATAACTTCTTTCCTTTACACAGAAGTTCCGGGTATGTATGGATGTTCTCTCCTCCACTATTTGGATTCTTGGTGAAACTTGGACATTTGGAACACAGGCTTAGTGGGGCCACAAATCACTACATGAAAGTGACAAAATGGCTTCTTATGGTCCATATGGCCCCGAGTTGCCAGGATAGTTAGGAGAGTCCTGTTGGTCCTCCCATAGGCCCATAGATTTCTTCTCAACAGCCCCTAGCACTGTTTCCTTGGTCTTGAAAAAAAGTAAAATTAATTCCATTGCTTCAATGGAAAACTTGAAAAAAAAAATTATTTCGTTTCTCACTCCAGGTATTTCATGTGCACTGTTTTGTTAACAGAAGAACTATGAAGACCTATGAAATTTTGGGGTTGACTCTTCTAGGGATCCCATTAAAGTGACTAACCTTACACTTAATTTCCAATCCTGATACATTTGAGAGGAAAAAAAACAAACTTACCATCCTCCCAACTCTAAAGAGTTACCCTACAACATTTTATTTTTCAAAATAGAAAGAAAAGCAAATAAATATAAAATAAAACAAGTTCAGTATGAAATGCTTTGTTGGTATGGGGCTCTGGTCATGACTCTATTTGCCCTTAAAGCTGCCAAGAAATTAAGTTACAGTTAATTCAGCTCAAAACACATGGTTTACTTTTTTTTTTTTCAGTAAGAACAACATGGGAAAGAAACAAGTTCATCCTTAGAATAACCCTAGATCTCAGTGTTCTGCATTTGATAATATTTGATCAAAAATAGAAAGTCTAATGGCAAGATCCTATCCTTCACTCTAGGAACTTTTTCCATTTGGGTTGAAGTTTTCATAGCTAGTCCTTTCTAATGCTATTCACATATAAGGGCTAATCACTGGCTACTGCTAAGCCTCAGTAGCAGGACACATAGGGCATCAAAGATAACACAGGAAGGAAAAAAAAAAGGCAGTAGAAACAAAGCAGATAAAACAGTGACTGCCTAAACAAGGCAGCTGTAGAGCTGAGAAAGTAGTCTTTATCTCCTGTTTGTATATCTAGTTGTATTTTCTGTATGTGTCTTCAGATATCTAAGAAATAAATGTAATTAGAATATCCAGCTGTCAAGCCATCAGTATGTGAGTGCACATGATGTAAGAGAGGAATAGTATTTTAGAAGAGTTTTTATCATGAACACTTTTGGTGCCTTTGCAGCAGAAAAATAGTTGCCAAGATAAAGATACTGTCTCAAGAGAACTGTTTCAAAACTGGTATTTATAACTTTATCCAGTGGTTTTGTGATGGGATTAAATGTCCACTGAGTACAAGGTCAAGTCTACAAAATGAATTGACTTGTGACCTACTTTGTATTTCAGATTGCTCCACCAAGGACAGACAAAAGGCAAGGTAGCCCATTGCACATTGCAGTTTATATTCAAAATCATACCTCTGTCAGAAGTTTCTGGACCTTTCTATACCAATAACACTTTAAGTATATTAGAAAGAAGGAAAACAAACTGTGGCAGTCTTTTTTCTACCTTTCACAGTATCCTATTCTGACTGACTGGTCTTCAGTGCTGTGGTGCTAACAACAGAATGAAGTCCTGAGAGTTTGCAGAGCCCAGCTCATTTCACACATTTTATTTTAATTATCTTTTCTTAAAATGATGAGTTGTCAGGTTACCTTAGTCCTTTAATATCTTGCTGTAGAACCTAAATAAAACAATTTATGAATAGTCTGCGTCTTGATCACAGTTTGGGAGAAACTGGCCACATATTTAAGCAGGGCTTTTGCAGGAACATACTGTACCAAATATCCCAGATATTGTGAAACTAAGAAGAGGCTTAAGTTTCAAGCTTTTTAGATGCCTGCCCCTTAGCCAGAAACAATGTTGAATTTAAACCTTTTCCTCTAGGCAGTCAGGGAATACAGGAATTGTCATTATGCTGACAAATGACATGCTCTGGGTGTATTACCACATGCAAAGATGGATAAAGTATGAGTTATTTGCTGCCAAAATTTTTGTGCCTTTGGAGTATTGAGGATTATAGTAATATATGCCACTATTTGGTCTACATTTAGAATAACTGACTCAGATACCCAAATAAAATTTGTTCAGAAGAACATAAATCTAGTTGAAAGTTACATTGGTTAACTGTATTCTTTGTTTTCATGGTTATTATTTTTGTAGTATTATTCATCTTCCCATCTCTCTCTATGCACTGTAGTTGCAATGTACTTTGTAGTTGCAAATGTACTTATGCAGTGTAGTACTAATATGTAATGACAATATACACTGCAAAGCTGCTGGAAGCCTTCATGCTAGCAAGTATGTTTCATTTAAGAAAATAACTGCAAAGCCCTTCTGTAGGTTCTACATGGAAGTCCTTTATCAGATGCATCCATTGAAAAAGAGGAAGAGTGAACACTACCAGCACTGTTGCACAAGACAAAACAATTGGTTTGAGTAGACAAAATCCTGTTCTCTGTTTCACATATCTGTTGAGGGAACAGTTTGATAACACTGATCATCTTCATGTGCCTAGAAATATTTTTGCCTCTGTCCTTTTTAGAGGATAATGCCTTCCTGAGCTACTGTTCAGATATTATCTTCTCATTTACTTCTGATATGGACACCAGAAGTTGTTATTTCAACCTAAAAATTCTTTTTCCACTTAGATTATATAAGATAGATTTCTGTACAGTAAAATCCAGAAGGATACATCCCTTCTGCATGAACCAACGCTTTTTCTATCCCCATAGCACCCTTGATCTCCTAGGTAAAAACTGGTTACTTATGTATTCAAACACTTTCTTTGATACATGCATTTCCTTTAAATACCAGTCAATCAATGCAGCTGCAGAAATACACTGAATTAAGTCTACCAAAGACAGGGGTCTATGGGATGATCAACAGGAATAGATGGATATGACTGAACAATAAATGACTGCTGTTGATAAGAAGTATTCTATTTCTGGGAAAAAAACTTTACTTAATATACTGGTTTGCATCAACTGCAGTAACAGGAGAAAACACTAGATAAGAAAGAAGTAGGTGAAAGAAAGTAAAGCAGGAATTACTGGTTCTATGATTAAGTTAAACTTAACCTTGGTGAATTCTTCAAGAGTTTTGTTGTGCTATTTGTATAAAATTTGAAGAAGCAAATCTAGACATTTTATAATGGTGTGAAAATACAGATTAGCTTGACAATCCTGCCACACCCACTTGTAATTTTACTTTGTCTTTTAATATACATGCATTACAGTCTTTCCACAAAGGCATCATTCACTCCACTGTAGCTGTTGTGTTGTCAGTGCATTTAAGACTCACAATTCCTATTTTTATGAATTGCTTTACTGCCTGTGATTAGGTACCTCACTTCAGTTGAGATTTAAAGCCAAGCCATGTTCAAATACAGACAACACAAAAGATTCCTAGGAGAAAATAGTCCTTCGTTTAACTGGTGATGGCATTTGGTTGTTTTTACCCCTGTTGGGAATGCTTGTCTCAGATTTAAACAATACAGCTGGGAGAGCCAAGCTCTTAGCCTCCAGCCCAGGCTGCCTGCACACAGACAATGTATTTGTCAGCTAATGTAATACATGTTAAAGAAGCCAGAGATCTCATGACTTTCTGCTTCAAAAAGCCTGAGGCAGCCTCACTTGAGATTGCATAGCATGTGCAGGAGAGATCAGACAGTTCAGCCAAAGGCAAGCATTAGTATACTGGTTATGCAAGTGCACAGTGTAGGCTTAGAAGCTTTGTGCTAGCCTTTCAGAGCAACCATTTTATATTGGTGAATATTAGCTATATTAGACATATTAGTTCAAAGTTGTTACAGTATGGCACCAAACTAGGTACTCCACTCACTAGTAGTAGCACCTTACAACCACCTTGCTCTTACAGAGAAGCAACTGAACGTAGTAAAATGAAGGAAACTGAGAACATGTATTATCAATTCAAATTATCTAGTATTAATCTAACACACAGAGTATACAGCTTTCTGTGTTCACATTTAAGCCATGAGCATCTGGTCTTGGCCATATTTGGTCTACTACCGATGAATGGAGAAATCTGTCATCTGTGGATACCCTAACAGAACTAATATCTTCCAAATAAATGTCTGAGTAAAATAAATGACTAAGGCAAAACTCTGTTCATTGCACTGCTCCAAAAATAGGTGTACATTAAAATAGAGTCAAGTGTTATACAAAGTGTCCTGGCAACAAGAACTAATATTTCAGTGAGTTGTAAGTCCCAGGAATGCAAAGGGAGTTGGGCAAACAAATTCAATTGCTAAGTTATAAACATAGGCTGCTGCTGCAGAGAAAGGCAATAACCATAATGAAACACATAAAGGAAACCTCAACATACGGCAAATCAAACGCACTACCTTCAGGCAAAACACCAAGGTGGAAATAGAAGCTTTGGAATTTTAGAAAAAGTTGAGGAACTTCAGTACATGTTCCAGTAGTAAAAATGAACCCTGATCTGATGGCTAATAATTCTATCCATCAGTATCTCAGATTGGTTTTTTAAGATTATTTTCATTACCCAGAAAAAAATTTCGAAGTGTTTCAGCCACAGTGTGCTTTCTGTACAGTTCCTGATAATTGATACAGCAGAGTCAGTTATAGATTTTGCTTTCGAGAAAAGAACAGCTACACTAATTTATTTAATGAGACTTTGCAGTGATGCGTGGCCTTTTTTCTCAAGATATTAGCGTGGAAATACCTAATTACACTAACACACTTTCAATCTCTGCAGAACTATCATCTCTTTGTGGTTGCTAGTTTTGCATACCTGAACTTGGAACTAAGTCATTATAATCCTCTATTATAAAATTGATAACTGTGATAAAATTGGTTAACTGATCTATTAGTTAGGAAATGTGAAACTAAGACTCAGCTTTCAGATGTAATCATCTTTATGAAGAACTCTGTGAACTGTGCTGTTATTGACATAGCTACAGGTTTAAATAAAGATTTATCTTTACAAACTTCAGCATCTCCCTTATGAAGAAAGACAGAACTGGGACTGTTTAGTCCTGAGAGGAGATCTTATTAATGTCTATAGATATCTGAGGTGTGGGTGTCAAATGGAAGGAGTCAATTTCTTTTCTGTAGTGCCAGTAATGGGACAAAGAATAACAGGTATGAGGAATAATCTGAGCATAGAATGTTTTGCCTCAAGATGAGGAGAAACTTCTTTACTGTGAGGGTGACAGAGCACTGGAACCGGCTGCCCAGAGAGGCTGTGGAGTCTCCTTCTCTGGAAACTTTCAAAACCCACCTGGATGTGCGGGTTGGACATGCCCTAGGTGATCCTGCTTTGGCAGGAGGGTTGGACTTGATCTCTAGAGGTCCCTTCCAACCCCTAACACTCTATGATTCTATGCTGACACTAGACAGAAGTTTCCATCAAAAATTATTTGTCCCTTTCAGCTTCATTTCAATGTGATTTCTCTCACTGTAAATATTTAAGACTTACCCATCATTCCTTGGCATTTGAAGTGAACCAGATTTGTTTTCAAGAAAAGTATAATCTTTTTCTTCTCAATTTTCAAATAATCTTCTCATCATAACATAACATAACCAAGATGAATGAAAAACTTGAAGTTGAATCATTTTTTTTCGATTACTTCTATTCATATGGAAAGCCAGCTTACCTGCTTCTGAACAGGAATGCTTTGATTTCCTTTTCAATAAAGCCATAAGGTCATATTATTGCCTCTACAAAGATAAAGCTGGTAAAGAGATAAAAATCAGTGCTTTTATTGTGATAGTGTTGAATGTATTATCTCCATGCCTTAGAAAACTTTAAGATTTACCACCTTTTTCTTACCTGTGAATCCTAAAGGATTCCCAGGAGTATCAGGATAGAGTTTTTATCACCATTGCAAATAAATGCTCATTGGCTTTTAATAAAACGTATTTTTCATTGTACGTTTTCTAATTTGTAATTTCTGCCTTATATTGAAGATACTGCATAGTACTCTGAAGAAATCTGAGGCCCTATTTTTATCAGTGCAGCTAACTATAGATACTGAACTACTTGCAACATCCTTATTGTATTCAATTTGTCCACACAGAACAGTATCAGCTGATTTAATGAAGAATATTGTTTGAAATTACATAGATTTCAAAGGTGAACTCTATAGATATATTGACTGTAAAACCAGAAAATGTGCTTTATGGTCTATCTTCCATGACATGGCCATATGACATTTCAAAGTAATTTAGTACTGAGCTACATCACACAAATTCAGAAAAAAAAAAACACCTTAAAACCAGTTTACATTAATTAATTAAAAAATATTTAGTGATGAAGAAGCTTATCACTTGAACCCTTTTTCAACTGACCACAGTGGTTGTGAAAGGTACTTCTGTTATTTATAGAATCTCTTTGCCTAGTATTAACCTGTAGTCACTGTTGTAACTTCAGTTAATAAAATGAAAATCTCTGTTACTGAATTAATGATCAAAATGTAATGATCACAATAATTTGTAATAAACTAAATAAATTGACCTTAGATTTCCACATCTGCAATGTTTGCTCATCCTTTGAATATTTTGGGAGGACCCTCTTGAAACTTCTAATTTATTTACACCCTCTAGCATTGAAAGTCCAGGACCTGGAGCATTTTTCTAATCAATCTCCCTGCAATGAAATTCCAGTATCAAACCCTTTGGCTGAAGAACGTCACTTATATTTGTGTCTAATGCATGTATAGTATATGATAATATGTACTTTCTTCTCAGAAATTCTGTAATTTGCACTCATATATATGTGAATTGAAAGCAATTCTGTTTTCAGGGAAATGCTTCCAATTTCTGTTGAGAAGTCATATAACAGTTACAATGGTATTTACACTTTTTATTTATCCCTGTCTGTGTCAATGAAATAGTTAATGTGGCAGTACAGCAAAAACTGCCACTTCTGAGTCTCTTCAAGGAGGGGGGAAAGCAGGCAGGGTCCACTTTGATCCTGTAAAAGACCCCTCAGGGTCATTAAGGACAATCATACCAGCACACTGAAAAGCTAGTTACTAAAAAAAAGAGAGCAAAAAGATATTTATAATATCTAATTCATAAATAAAACAGTATCTTTTCTGGAAAGAATGAAAAACGAATAGAGAGAATTCTTTTATAATGCATTTTATATTTATAAGCATAGCCAGGGCAGATGCTGTTTTGGTACCAGAAATCAAGTCCTAAGAGTGCTACAAGAAAAGCACCTCCTGTGACTCAGAGTCAATAAGGACAAATCATATTTTTTCATACATCCATTATTCTGAGAATTCTCATTTTTAAAATGAGACATAGGCATACAAACAAAAAATGGAAACATTCAATTCCGTATATGAATATATAAATTATTTGTAAGGAAAAATGGTTGAGGCTTTTTTTTTCTGCTCTGTCCTCCATTTTATTTTCTTTAAAGTGAACTGTTCTTAATTAAATTATGGTGTGTAGGAGGATTATCAGAAA
Source organism: Chloroceryle aenea (assembly GCA_013399075.1). NCBI lineage: Eukaryota > Metazoa > Chordata > Aves > Coraciiformes > Cerylidae > Chloroceryle > Chloroceryle aenea. The sequence continues at coordinate 48,041 of VWZY01007047.1, forward strand.
TTTCCTAAGGTCAGTTCTGTATCTCACCAAAGTATTAGTAATATTTAATAAATAACAGTCTCAGTGAAAACAGATGAAACCAAACACATCAGGTTTCTAGACATCACTTCTTATATTGCTTCTGGCTCCTTTGGGATGCTGTGTAATGTTATCAAAGACACATTTAACTGAGGCAGTTTATTATTTCCCATAGAGAACACAAATTCATTTGCATTATTATTGCCAAATGAAACCTTATTGGCATTTAACATAAAATCTATGCAACCAGAATGCAGATTATGGTCTGAAAGTAATCAAGGTTTAAATATTAGTGATAGTTCTGATTGAGCATAAGAATATTTTTTTGCAAGTTGCTAAGTGACCCTATATATGATTTGTGCTGGCTGAGTATTTTTAATGTACTATTTGCACTGTGTGTGCATGTAAAGGTGTTCACAGGAAGGGAGCTCCAGCAGGCAGCCTCTCTGTGAAAAGCCAGGAACTGCACCATGACAGAGAGAGCTGGATACAGCCATGTCCAGAAGAGGCCCTCCAAAGGACACAGCTAAGCCCATCAGCCAAGATCAACCCACATCACAGAATCACAGAATCACAGAATCCTAGGGGTTGGAAGGGACCTCGAAAGATCATCTAGTCCAACCCCCCCTGCCAGAGCAGGGCCACCTAGAGTACATCACATAGGAACATGTCCAGGCGGGTTTTGAATGTCTCCAGTGAAGGAGACTCCACGACCNGTATATTATTTTCCAGGTACAGTGGTTTTCATTAGTAGGGCTCAAGCTACAGGTGCTGAAGGAAATCTCAATGTGAAAATCCCATTGAAATAAGTAGTCATGGCATGTACTGAAATCAGAAGGCAGAAAGTGGGAAATAAGGCCCATTAATCCATCTGGGGGTCTGGGTTTCTGATGATGAAATGAAGTTCTGTGGTATTAATTTTTCCGTTTCTTTTGTAGGGTACATAAATTACCTTTTCGGAACTTAACTAGTGAAACCAAAGCATCACAGAAGTGCAACACGTATTGGAATTAAATAGGTATAGTAATAATATGCACAGATAGGCAGTTTCTAGTCATTACTGCATATGCATTGCATTAGTTCAACATACATATCAATACAAAATTGAATTTAAAAGTTAAGGAAAATGCATGTCTATGAGAGGATTTTTGTATTTTTTTTCTATGCAAATGCAATGATGAATGGGTTGTTACTGCTTAATGAATTTTCAGAGTTTACATGATGTAAGGAAATTTCTATGCCTGCAACCAGAGTAAACTGGCAGCTTGTAAAAGACAAAAACTGCTAAGTTATAAATAAAGGAGTGAAGATAATAATTTAGACAAATGAACTTTGTTGAGTCAAAAATCTATATAGTACCTTAATTAATTTGCTTAGCTTTTCGGATGTTGTTTATATCTATTTTGGTAACTGTAACAAATTACCGGTTGAAGAAAAAAGTATGATTTAACAAGACTAAATGATGTAGCCATGATACTCTCCTAAAAGGAATACCATCTTTCAACACATTCTGTCAACCTGAATTACTGGTAAGGTTCTTAGTTTCGGCTACTGTTTGGTTTACTGCTGTTCAAGTGCATAGGAATTTAGAAACAATATAATGAAAAAGAAACCTAAATTATGCTTTTGTGAAACTATGACATGAATTTGCTGAATGAGTTTGCACAAATGAGAATTCTCCCAAGTTGTAAATATCTAAAAAATGAAAAATGCCAATAGAATGCCAATGCTTTTCTTCATGAAGATTTTAGGTAGACAATAAGAAAATTCCTTTGCAAAACTCAATGTCTGATATAACCTTTGTTACACTGAGTGCTATTCTGATGAGAGAGCATTTATAAAGAAAATGTCTCTTGTCAGCTTACGTACAATGTAGGTTGCAGCTCACAGAATAATAATTTTAACTGGACACAGGCATTTTCACCCACCCATCTTAGGTAAGTTGTAAAAAAAGTCATATATTTCATAGTTGTTTTGATTTGGAGCTTATTTGGTAAGGAGGAAGTTATGCTATAAAAATAAATATTTATAATCACTGAGAAACTTTTAGCTGTGCAAACACTCCTCTTAAATATAAAAGAGGACTATAACTACAAAAAAGCTATCGATGTCTTAGAAAGTAAACACAAAAATAGTCCTGGCTCAATGCGCAAAGTATTAGACATGTAGAAGGAATAACTGGTGTGGGGCTGAACACAACATCAGTTTGAAAGTACATTTTTTGCTTGGTATTGAAATGGAATAGTAAGTTTTAGTCCCCTTCAAAATCATCATATGAAGATGCATAGTCATTGGTATCCTTTACACCAACAAGGTATGTGTTTCAGGCAACTAGACCAAGAGTAGTTTCAAAAATACTTCTCTAATGAAGCATTTCCCTAAGAATTGAAGACTTGCCTTTTGAGAAGTCCCAGAAAAGGGCAGATAGTTTTTATTTATATGCAGCAGGTGCACTTTGTTCACTGACCAGTCTGGGCACTCGAGGAGCTCCACTGCCCTCTAGACAATACAAAGTACAGCTAGTAATTCACCACCACCAAATCTACTTCTGATTCTGCATCAGTGGCCTATACTTGTTAAGGCTTGCCTAACCACAAGACTTGATCATACAGAGGTTCTTAACTAGAGCATATGAGAGGTAGGAAGCATAACACTGGTATTGGCTATCAAACAGTAAAATATGGTGTCTGACTCTTTTAGCAACTGGAATACAAATATTAAAACATCCTGCTTCCCCAGGCAAGTACATTGTTATTTGCATTATACTGTGCCACACACTCTTCTAACGATTGCTGCCTTCTTCCACATTTTATCATGTCCTTCTTAACAAGCTATTGTCCATACATTAAGCATACAGTCAAATGCCAGTAATTATTGTCAAACAATCATTTAAAAACTTAAAATGTGTGTAAACTTCAAATAGTACTGAAGGTTATAGACCTGAATCTTTTCTTCTGACATGATGAGGAGACAGGTGGCCCAGACTCACTTCTCTTAGCTACTTACTAAATAAGTTTGTTTTCATGATTTGGAGAGTAAATGATGATTAAAAATAAAAAATTACTCTTCTCCAAATGGTAACTTTTGCTTGGCTACATGCTTTCTAGTCAGACTTCTTTTTATTGATCAGGAAGATGTCTGAGCATGCATACCTCTTAATAACACCCAAAGTTAACACTTTAAAGATGATTAATCCCATGATATTAACCTTTTCAATGTGGTGTTTATGTTGACTTGTGTAAGTGATATTAGCATTCATGCTAATGAGGATTCCTTTGCTTTCATGTTAGAATACATGACTTCTTGCCATAAACAGGCTCTGTAATATGCTTGTAGGTTTGTGACACTTTCCATATAATCAATCCCACTAGGAATTTCATTTTGAAGTTGGTATTAAAAGTGGTATAGGCTACTGTACCCCTATTACCCTAATCCAGAGAAAACTTGCTGCATAAAACTGAAGCATAAAACTTTTCCTGTTATGTGGTCTGCCAGCTGAAACGGAGACATTTGGCAGGACATGGCCTGCAATTTTGTGGGATTTTTTTCTGGAGTATAGTACTATAGTGGTCATTGTAATTCATTAAAAGCCTTTGCCTTTGTTATTCAAAGTTTATCCTCAGTATGTATTTTCTGTATGTATACTGGGAATAAACTGAAAGGGGATGTTGGTATAACATATAGATGAAATCTTAATAATAAATAATAATAATAATAATAAATCTTGTAATATAAGAAAGACACAGTAATGTATGTCTTTGTCACAGAACACACAAAGCACATCCTCAGCAATTTTTAAATGCATATGACTATCTTGGTTAATGTCAGCTTCCTCCATTTCATGACATGGATCTTCTTTTTCATCCACTCATATCTTTGCCTTTACTTCATGGAAGAACATACACTACTACTTGCATTCATGGGAAATAAGGAGTGCATTGTTTCTAGTATAGAGCAGATACAGATCTACACATATGCATTTTTCTCAAATTCAAAAATTCTCATTCTCTTTCAAAATTCTTATTCAAAATCAAGGAAATGGTTTAATTCTGAATCTTATTAAACAGCACTAAGTAACATCATCAGAACCCTCTGATTCAGCTAAATGGAAAATTCAAAATTGCTTACTTGTAGATGCCTTGGAAGGGGAGGAGGAGAGGAAGACAGGGAGAAAGAATTTGCATCCAACTACTTCAAATACTGTTGTCTAAATACCTCCTGGCCATTGTCAGAAGAAGAAAACTGTGAAAGTCTTACATTCTTATCGTGTCTTGGGGAGCTAATAAGGGAATCCTATATGAGATTTAAAGACTGGTAAATCAAAAAAGGAATTTTGAAAAATGAATTCATACATTAAGTGAAATTTTATTAACTCTCCAAAGATGATATCATGCTATTACAGAAAAAGAGAGGTGTCTATTACCATGTGGCAGTTGCTAGCTGATCAAGAAATTGTAGACAAGATGCTCATTTTCCAATCATATTAAAACAATGCCAGTCTTGCATAACTTCATAAAAGTCTCATAAAAGCTAAGCATCTAAACAATTTGTCTTACCCATAATCCTTCTCTATAAAAAAGTTGCAAGTGGCAAGGAGAAGTTGATGCATCTCACATTCCACATTACATACCCACAGAATATAGATCTCTGTGTGAGGGTATATTTAGAGAAAATATAGAAATGAAAAGACATATAGAAAATGGCTACTGGAGAATCAAAGAAGTTGAAGATAGAAAATAGACCTACTATGAGTTGAGGAATCAAAATTTCAGTCCCCAAAATTTTAAGCAAACAAATTTTGACTCATAACTTTCTTCTCTACTTAAATTCTATACTGAAGATTCTTGTCTAGCAACCTTTTGTAGTGGTTAGCCATGTGATGTTCTCTTCTCTATTTTTATTTATGTTTTCAATTACAGCACACCTCTTAGTAGGCAGGCAACACCTTTTACACTAGAAAGCTTCTCAAAGTATCAAGCCCACACTTAGAGATAAATTGTTAATTATTTTCATTTTTCTGATGTGGAATAAATATACATGTTATGTTCACCACAAATTTTAATTAATCCAAATCACATTTCATATATGAGCTGTCAGAGGAAATGCCTAACCCATTTGTGAGAGTATAGTTACCTAATGTAATGTGAAGAAGCCTCTACTTGCTATTATTTTGTTTAGCCATCATAGGTGTTTAATTATATTCTTTTGATGTCAGTAAAATCATTTAACTTCCCCTGAAGACACTGAAAGGCATTTGCTATATTGAAAAATTTATTTTCCCATGCCACATTTTGAGTTTTAAGGATAACTTGCCCAACACATAGCTGTATCTTTCAAAAGTTCAAAATAAATTTTATGCCTAAATAATAATCTGGCCATTATATTTTGCTTTTAAAGTATAGTCAGCAATACATGTAACAGACAATATGATTCCATAACTAAGAAAATGGAAATATATTTGGAAGCCTTTCTAATAGTGCAATTTCAAATAGTTTTCATGGAATCGTAGAATCATAGAATCATTTAAATTGGAAAAGATCTTTAAGATCACCAAGTCCAACTGTTAACCTAGCACAGCCAAGTCCATCGCTAAAGCATGTCCCTAAGCGCCATATCTACACATTGTCTTTAGAATCATGGAATGGGTTAAGTTAGAAAAGACCTTCAGGATCAAGTCCCACCATTAATATAACTTTGCCAAGTCCACTGTTAAACCATGTGCCTAAGGACCATATCTACACAACATTTAAACATGCAGGGATGGTGATTCAGCTTCCCTGGGCAGCCTTCCAGTGAAGAAATGTTTCCTAATATGCAACCTAAACCTCCCTTGGCACAACTTGAAGCCATTTCCTCTTGTCCTATCAGTTGTTACCTGGGAGAACAGACTAGTTGTCATGTTTCTGCAGCCTCAGACAGATTTTTTCATGTGGGCATGTGTCAAAAGCTTTTCTTAATTCTAGGTAGACAACATCCACAGTCTTCCCCTCACCTACTAGGCAGGTCATCTTGTCATAGAAGGAGATCAGGTTCATCCAGCAGGACCTGCCTTTCATGAACCCATGCTGACTGAGCCTGATTGCCCATTTGTCTTATATATAGTGCATAATGGCACTCAAGCCGTTTTGCTCCCTTAACTTCCCTGGCACATTTGTAACCTTAGTCAGCTGGGACCTCCCCAGTTAGCTAGGACTGCTGGTGGCTAGGACTAAAAGTGTCTTGGTGAGGACTTCTGCCAGTTCTGTCAGTACCATTGTGTGGATCCCATCCAGTCTTGTGTGTGTCTAAGTGGTGTACTGTTTGATTATGAGAGGTTCATTCTGCTCCCCGTCACCCAGTTCAGGGGGCTGGGTACCTGGAGAATAAGTGGTCTTATTATTAAAGACAGAGGCAAAGAAAGTATTCACTACCTCAGCCTTTTCCTCATCCTTTATCACAATGTTTCCTCACACATCTAAGAAAGAATGATTATCTTTTCCCCTCCTTTTGCTATTAATGTATTTATAGAAACTTTTCTTTTTCTTATCTTTTATGACACTAGCCAGGTTAAGTTCTACTTGACCTTTAACCTTTTTAATTTTCTTCCTGCATAGCCTCACAAAATCTTTGTAGTCTTCCTGAGTGGCCTGCCCCTTCTTCCAAAGGTCATAAACTCTCCTCTTTTTCCTGAGTTCCAGCCAAAGCTCTCTATTCAGACAGACAGTCTTTTTCCCTTCTGGCTTGTCTTTCAGCAGATGGGGATGGACTGCTCCTCTGCCTTTAAGACTTCCCTCTTGATGAATATCCAGCCTTCATGGACTCCTTTGCCCTTCAGGACTGCCTCTCAAGGGACTCTTGTTAACCAGGTTCCTAAACACGCCAAATTTTGCCCTCCAGAAGTCTAAGGTAGCAGTTCTGTTCAATCCCCTCTTTACCTCTCCAAGAATTGAAAACTCTGTCATTGTGTGATCAGCATGTCCAAGACAGGATTCAACCACCACATCACCTATAATTTTTTTCCATAAGAATTTTGTTCTATAGCTAAACAGCAGAAACCAGAGCATAGCCACATAATTTATAACCAAATTTGAAGCGTATTACCTGGGTCAGCATATTTGATGGTGTGTAAAGCTAATAATTTCACCTGACTCCATGATATTTCTAATGTCCACCTTGCATTAAATTCTTTCAATGTCATAATTTTTTAAACAAGTTTACAAAAGAGAACACTGAATGGTAGACTCAGGAACAGAACACACTGTCCTGTAGTTAATTCCCGTTAACTATTATTTAGACATTTCTTGTACTCTGTCTAGTACAGCATTTCATACTGATATGCTTTGTATCTTAGTGAAGCATGCTGTAAGAAGGTGCATTACTAACTGAAGGGAAGTATTCCTTTTTGGGGTATATTTTTATCGGAGCTCTCATATTATGTAGACCGTTGTCATGGTTTAACCTTTGCTGGCAGCTATATAGCATGTAGCCATTCACCCACCACTTTCCCCCACCCCCCTACACAAATCCTCCTGTGGGATGAGAAGGAGGGTCAGGAAGAATTAAAAAGGGTTTGAAATAAGGACAGTTTAGTAAAGGAACACAGAGAGAAGAAAGCAACAGTAGTAATGATAGTACTAATGAAATGATAGACAAAGCCAGTCATAGAAGCAGGAAGGCTCTACCTGCACCCAAGACACCAACTTCCCCTGCTCCAGATGCAGTGAAGCAAGTTGAAAAAAGGCACACTCAGCCCAGGCCAGACCTACTCTTATACTGGAGCATGACTCAGTATGGTATCAAGTATCTCATTGGCTGTGGCCCCTCCCAGCTGCAGCTCCTCCAACTGCTTGGGCCATCAGCTGTTTGTGATAATTAATCCAAACTGAACCTAGGACAAATATTTTTGAATCATTGTACCATATTGTCATAGCTGTTACAACAGAATGTGCATATGCAGTCCTTTGGAGAGCAGCTCTCAGTTGTAAAAAATTACAATATGATACTTCCTATATTCTGCTACCTTTTTGTCTATTCAAACTACATGAAACACAGAAAACTATGCATGCTCATTGTTCACTATCATAATTATAACTTCATTCTTCTATTTTTGAAACATCTAAGCTTTGGAAAGGTTTAATAACCCAAACATATTTGTAATATTTTTGTATGATGACTCATCTGAAAAAAATATTTTGTCTTACCATTACTACACATTTTTTATTACATCTGGCCTACAATATTGAGGTTAGTAGTATTAAAGCATATCTAGATAAGAACTGGAAGAAAATAATGTCAACACACTAAAGCCAAACCACCATACCCAATGTTCTTATATAGATATATTTCCCTTCTGCTATATCCAGTTGCAGCTGAAACTATTATGATATTCCTTTCCATTATGATACTTTTGAAAATACAGTTTTCAGTCAAACAGGAATTACAGAATTGTTCATTTTTGTAACATTTCCTATAAATTAGTTAAACAAAACTAGTATTTTTCACCAGCCATTGTTTTTTAAAAGGGAAAAAAAAAAAAGGGAAAAGAAAAGGACTTTCAAACCAATCTTTTAACCCTTACAATTTAAATCACATTGAGAACAGTAGTGGAAATCTCATAAGGACATTGAAAAAAAAAAACCACAAAAAACATGACATCACCAAAGGACTTAATAGATTTTTGACTGATTTTATTCCAATTAAAATGCATTTTAATCCAAACCCATTTCCTCGGTTAGGTAGCTCTATTGTCTTAAAACTGCTATTGTGTTTCACCAGCAACATATATTAATACATGTAAAGTTTTTTATAGCCATTAATATCAATACAGAAATCTAAATTCATCCTACTTAATTTCAGATGTTAAAATACAGCTCAAGTGAGTGTGCTCAAATGCCTCATCCCTGTCAATTAACTGTAGAGGAAGCCTAGACATCTTACTTAGACTAGGTTATTAATTTTTAAGCATCAGTATTATGTGAGTTAGATTGCACTGTAAAAATTGTCATCTCTTTCTTCACAACTGTTGACATAGGAAATAACCTATAAGAAGCAGCATTGCTTTATTTGTATTTGTAATTTTCATTGCTCATTTAATGCAATATTGTTATAAAATGTTAGATGATGATACACACAATCAAATAGTAAAGGAATATATAAAATAACTTCAATATTAACTTATTTGGAAACTCAGCAAACAGGAAATAAAGAGACACTCCTTTCCAGTCTCTCATCTTTGTGGGATGTAAAGTTTCCAATATATTTTTGCTGACGTCTTTTGAAACCTGAAATGAAGATTACAGTACTAAGGCAGTTTCAGACTCAGCTGGTGCTAGAGGTAATGTTTACAGTCCTAGAGCATTTATAGAAAACACATCTAATTGCACGTATTTGTACATGGAGAAGGGAAAAGAGAAAGAGAAGGGTAGAGTAGAATGCAAAAAAAATGTTATTATCTTCTAGCAGCAATTGTAGTAATATGACATTAGATAATACAATATTTTGTAGGCTTACATGATTTATAGCATCCTAAGCAGCTTCTGGAAGCAATTAAGCAAGCAGTGCAGACCTTAGAAGAAAGGATGCTGCCTGCTTCCCACAGTTTGATAGCTCACTAAATTGACTGCTGTATTCATTATCAGTTTGAGTTCCTGGCTGCCTTTATCAACTTAGTGTAATAGAATAACTTTGAAGTCACAAAAGAATAGAAAATAGTAACAAAAAAAGAGCTGCATTCAAAAAATGGCAGCTTACTAACTAAACACAGATCATAATAAGCCTACTGCGTAACTCATATAAGAAAATCACTAAACAGAAGTTATAAAGCCTAGAATTGTCTTATATTCCATTTTTTGTGAATTTTAGCAAGCAATGGCAGACTTCTAGTCTCAGTTATCTTCTGTTTCCTTTTCTTCAACTGTTTCCATAACTCATTAATTATAACTATCTCAGTCTGGTCAAAGTTTCAGACAAGTTGTTCCCTTCCATGCCTCTAGCTCATGTAGATAATGACTGCAGTCCTTTGTTGCAATGTCCAAACCCTGAGCACAAGACTACATACAAGCAGATTGCTGTTAATATAATTTCATCTGAGTCCTAACTCCCTGATATACCAAAGAGGAAAGCTGGAATCTGTATTGTACTTGAGATCTCTCCTGGGAGACGCCAGTAGCTGAGATTTCATCTGAGGACAAGAATGAAGATTTATTCTATTTGCTTTTGTCAGGGACTTCAGGTGCATCATAAAGGTCATAAGCATCACATCAGTGTGGACATCTGATAATTATCTGTTTCCCTGAGTAAAACCTCCATTGTCCTTATATGTCTATCTGACATAAATACTTTACATGGAACCCAATTTTATAATTTCTGAACAGGCAAACAACATTTCTAAATGCAAACCAAACCACGGGTGCATCTGACTGATATTGAGTCAATGCTAGTTCAAGATCTATGGCGATACTTATGAGTAGCCACAGTTTCTGGTTAGAGTTGACAAGCTAAATGCAGTCTTAACAAAGATCAAGGCTCTTTCTAAAATAATTTGGTATTTTACCATGATGCCACAGGTAAAATAATAAATTGCTCATGAATGAATCTCTGATGAATGAATTCTCAGTAGTTTGGTTGGATAACATAATGGATTTTTTACGGAGTATAATTATCTGGGTAAAAGGTGAAGTGCCAACACATTTAATTTCTAAAGTAACATGAAATAAATGTAAGACTGTTAGTACAATACGTCATCACTGGATTTGCTAGTATTCTTGCCACACTCCTTTAGGACATGCAATAATTGCCTTTGAAGTTTTAATATTCATTTGCTCATTCATTTTCACAAGTGTATAACTGCTTTTCTTGCCAGGCACTGATGGTGGTAGAGTTTACAGATGCACTAAAATTAACCGACCTAGTGGCTAAAGCTCACAAATCTGGGAAGACACATACCTTTTGAATCACTAAGAAAGCCATGAATCCTCTCTTGTGAGCACTGCATCTTTGGATAAATAAAACAAACTTTAGTGAAACAGAAGTATGCAAGATCATTACTGTTGGAAGACACAAGAATGGGTCCACCACATATCTACAAAAAAAATAATCACTCTGGTGAAGTCTTGGACTAAAATCTACTGTATCTGGTACCCTGCCTTCCAGATTCCTTGTCCAGTAGGCAGTTATTTCCCTGAACATTGCTCACCTTTCTAACACAACACATTCAGAGCATATTAATCACACAACATCCCAGAGATGCATTGTGCAATTAGCTGTGTTCATTCCCTTAGGAAAACACTGACCACCAGAAGCACCATCCTAACAGCATCACCTCATGCAATTGCTGCATTTAGTCTCAATGACAACTCTATTCAATGACACAAGCACCAGAGGTCTGCACTAAATTGTTGCCTCCATCTGAGCAAGCCAGAGATAACCCATCCAATTGAACCATGGGTGTTTGAGAAAAGAGCCTAGTTCTGAAGCCATGCTGATTTAACATCATGCTATGCAAGCTCACTTTCTTTCAAATAAATTGTAAGGTTCAGTATTTTAATCATATTGCCATATTCTGGGCTGGATTTATACCAACATAGAGATTATAGTCGTACAAAGAATACATATCAGCAGGGACTTCACTCTTCATACAAGGTAAGAGTCATGTAGTACTAACCAAATACTTCAACATCCACTGTTCTAGGTTGTATGTCTGAGTTTAAGGTTATGATGAGGTCAGTTTTGCTGCTCACTAGCTGCACCAAATTTTCTTACTCCTAGCTCCAAATATTAATGAATTAAACAAACCCCAAATAACCAAAATAATTGAATTAGCATCACAAGTATCAGTCATGCAGATTAGTTGTTGGTTTTGTTGTTTTTTTTTTTCACAGCAATATAATATAAAGTAGAGCAATGGGAAGGAGAAGGTCCATTACATGTTATTGATATGTCAATCTGTGCTGAAATATAGAGATTTGCTCAACTAAAATTAATAACACTCATTTTCTTGGAAAAAAATGGCTCATTGAAGTAAAAATCAGACACCTATGACAGAAAGATTCAAGTCTGATACATGTTCTGAACTTATTCTAGTAAACTAATGCTTAGTGTTTTAAAAATACTAAAATCTCATCAAAATATTAACATAAGGAAATACTGAAGTGAATAGATTAACTAATTCAAAACAAATCAACATGGTTACTCAGATTACATTTTTTTTTTCCCCTAAGGAGTTTTCATATCCTTTTGTATTTACTTCCTTTACATCTAGATTTTATTTACACTTAGAATATCACATTTCAAATTGCAGCATGAAGTCTTGCATTACATGATAGGGAATCACCTTCTAGGGACTCTATAATGGGAGTACCCACTGTCTTCACAGCCTTCTCCCATAGCCTGCCACCAACTACGGCTGAAATTTGCTGCCTTTCAGCACTTTGTCTTCAACCCTACATTTGAGATGGGAGAATCCAGTTTTCCCAGTTCTGTTCTGAACAAAACCACAGTAGCTCTATGAATTTTAAAGAGAGTTGAACTCCACTGTACTTCACTAATAGCTATATCCACTAATGGAAAAATAGCAACAAAGTTGTTATATGATAATATGCTCAGTGCATTATAAGCTCATGTACACAAGCACAGAAGAGCGCAAGTATACAATGGCAGAAGAGGAACCGAAATTATGGACTCAGGTGAGTGGACACCCTGTCTGGGGTCCTCCCAGGGCTGTCCCAGGAGAGTGTCAGTCCCAGTGTCCAGAGGTGAAACATCAAAATGAGTGAAAAAACCAACTCTCTTGGGTATCTTTCAGGAGGATTACTGCCAAGGAGTCTGGGACACAGTATGGATTGCAAGGGAATTGCAATTTGAGACTGCATGAGACATATTATAAGATGTTTATGTGTGGAATATAAGACAAGGAAAGGAACAGATCAATGTGGTTCGATGAGAAACAAGCATGGTAAAATAAAGGGATAAAGTAGTAACTGGGCTAGTGGAGTGTAAGCATTTGGGGGTCTGTGGGCTTGCCTGGTCATGCTCTTCATGAAGGGTTCATTTGCCTAGGTGACAGCGTCTGGAAAGACCTGAGTGAAAGCAGAAACCAGCCTATGAAGTGAGACCAGGGCTCATCAGCCCACATGCCCATGGTGCAGCACCCAGAACAAGTCTGAGGGTGCAAGCAGTGTGTGGGCAATAGCAGAGTTCAAGCTGGACTTGCCAGCAGGTAACAGAAATGGCCTGGAGCAAGATGGGTGTGTGTGTCTCCAAGGGTGAGACCAGAGGAGGACCTAGCTACAGAAGGGATCAGGGGAATTCCTGCTATCAGTAGGATCATGGGATCTTGGGGGCCTCTGAGGGCAAGGTCAGATGGAGGTTGTGCATGTTTTTGTGCATAACAGCAACCGGAGAGGGGATGCAGACTCAGGGTTTCATATGTCCAAGGGCCAGCAGCTGCGAGGACTGGTACTTAGGGACCACTACTAGGCTGAATGAGCATCTGAATCCAGATGCTAGGTGGATCCATCTTATACATACATTTCTGCTAGCAAATCTCCATCCTGCTCAGCCAGAGATGGGGGCTGGATGAGGCCATTGGTCCTCTTTGTGTGAGTGCTGATCATGTCTATCTGTGTTATGTGTGTGGCTGGCTGTATGTATGTGTGCATTTGTGGTGTTGTAAGTGTGTGTTTATATCTGTGCCAGCTGGGAATACATGCTCAGCCTTGCTAACTGGTGGGACCCAGGAGTCTGGAACTATGGCAGATGTACCTCTCTTTGACTACTGGGTTTGCCACCTCCCTAGCAGAAACTACAAATTTTGCAGTAATACCTGCTTAGTAATATTGCATCATAAGTCAAATTTATGAAATTATTTATTTAGTTATAAATATATTATTCCCCAAATAATTACAATGGATATTATGAAATAAATAAATAAATATACAGGTACAAGTTTTAAAATAGTATTTTGCTTAATATTTACTAATTTGGGTTTCTTTTGACCTTTTTGACTTCCCAGCAATTAAAAAAAACCTAACCAAACCAAACCAAAAAAAGGTATAATTTTAGCTTCTGAAGATTGTTACTGTCACTCAGCCAACATAAGAAGGACTCTGCCCACACTGCCTTGGTGAGATGTGCCAAGAGTTAAATGAAACAACAGTTGTGGTTTAGCCCCAGCTGGCAACCAAGCACCACACAGCCATAGCTCATTCCTCCCACCCAACCCTGGCCCAACATGAGGAGGAGAATGGGAAAAAAAGTAAAAGTAGTAGCTTGAGATAAGAACAGTTTAATAGCTGAAATAAAAGAAGACATAACAATAATAATAATCACAAATAATAACCATAACATTAAATAATAGTAATTAAAAGGAAGATAACAAAAAAAAAAGAGATAAATAAAACCCAAGAAAGACAAGTTATGACAATGCAATTGCTCACCACCCACTGACCGATGACTAGCCAATCCCTAAACAGACATCTGCTCCTCCCAGACAGCTCCCCACAGTTTATATACTGAGCATAACATCCTATGGTACAGAATATAACTTTGTTGAGTTTGTGTCAGTTGTCCTGGACGTGTTCCTGCCCAGCTTTGTCTGCATCTCCTTACTGCCAAAGCATGGGAAACAGAATACTGCTTGATTTACACTAAGTACTACTTAGCAACAACTGAAACATCAGTCAACATTATTCTCATACTAAATCCAAAATAAGGCACTGTATCAGCTACTTGGAATAAAATTAACTCTGTCCCAGTTCAAACCTAGACAATTGTACTAAAGTTATTATTTTATTTTATTTTATTTATTTCTCCAAATGGACCAGGGAGCCAGTAGAGTGTGGTGAGATGTAGATATTGCCTACTAACCTCTTAGTGGTCAGTGGTGATGGAAATAAAATAGCTAAATAGCCAATATAAAGACACCAGTATTGCCAAAATCTGTATTCAGAATTGACATACAACAGTTAAAGAACATACTACAAAATGTAGAAAAATCTACTGGAATTATGTCTTTGACAGTGTTTTTTAAACATAAGCCCCCTAAAAATACCACAACAGCAATGCTGACACTGTAATTTACACTTCATTAAGAAAGTAGCGATAGGAAACCTGTACTTGCAAAAGCTTTCTAGATCAAACAAAAATCATTTAACATACTCTAATTTTTTACTTTCTTATCCCATGATCTCAGTGACAGCTTACAGTGGTTTAAAATGGATCACAGAAAATGTTGTATGAAAATGATACAAATAGAAGTGTGATGAATGTCTTCTTTCTGATTTGCAAAAGCTTGATTTTACTTCCATGCTGCCGTTTTCACAAGAAAAAATAAGGTACTATGGGCTCAGCAACTTTCAGAATATGATAAAAAGGCTATCAAAGGGTTAGGAAACTAAAACTCCTGCTGACTGAAATTTGGTTAGCAAAAATCAGAAGAAATTTTTATTCAGTTCAGTGAAATTGTTTGATTTAGAAAATCAGATATGCCAGGTTTGGTCTCAGTTTAGCTAAGAAAATATAGAGCAAGGTCAGTCACCATGATCACATTTCCATTCCACTGATTCACAGCTCAGTGGCTCAGTGGCTCAGTGGCATTTATATGCATTGATTGATTCCATCTACATTGTTTTGGCTATTGCAGACAGTTGATTTAGCCGAAGTTCTAAGAATTTAATGTTACCTTTTACATGGAAGTGGTTTCTTTGTCTTCTTACGTGGCTCTCATCAAACTAGTCTCATCCTTTTTTTCTATCTGTTCTGTGAAGCTTCAGATGTTCAAAGCAAACAGAGATGTCTATAAACACAAGCCTTTTGTTTTTGTTTTGCTTACAGCCTATATAAACAAAAGTCTTAGAAACAAGGGTATCTATGTAAAAGTTTTCTGTTCTTCTGCTCCTTTAGTTAAATCTTGCAAAGCTCCCAGTTACCTTTCCTGAGACTGACAAATAAATAATAAAAACCAGGGGATTTGACCTGAAAATAGACAGACATAGAGGAAGGAAAGGATGGACTTTGATCAAATAGAAACTTTCAGACCTCTCTAATATGACTAAACATAAAAATAATGCTAAAAAGTAACAACACTCATTAATTAAAACATAATAAAGACCACAACAATATTATGCACCAAATTATTAATTATTTACATAACATTTATTGACTCTAAAGTTGACTTAATTCATCATGACTTTACTTCTTAAATACCCAATTAAGAAAAAAATAATAATTGTTTTTTCCCCTGGTGTTTTGAAAGCTGGAACCATGTCACACTAACAATACCATATACATACCTATTTACAGTGGAAATAGGAAGGGTTCATGAGAAGCCAACACCCATTTTCTGTTTTTCTCTAACTGGTCTTTTTCTAACCTCTACTGACATATTTTTGAGAATGAAGATTTTATGCTCCTCCAACATTTCACTCTCCTTACAGATAAAAATTCTTCCCTAAACTCAAACCAGACCTTTTCTTGCTGTTTACACCAGTCATTTTTTCACTGTGGATATGTAGATCAAATTGTGCTCTTTTTCTGCAGACACTTTGTATTTATGTGATACTCAGCTACTTCTGAAAGCCATGCTCCTGGCAAAATTATACGTTGCACATGAGTTACTGCACGTTTTCTTCAGCACAAAGGTTGAAGTTACTATTGCTATATTACTTCTATAATATGGTAACTGCTATGACCTATGCTGATGTAAGAATACATTTCAGTTCATTAAGGGCTTCACAAATATACATTGGCCTCTGTCTCAAGGGGGTATATGCTAAGTGCCTAAGTCTAACATCCTAGAAATCTCCCTGTGATATAAACATGATATACAACAAATGGATACAAGTGTAGGAGGATAAGGTCATAAAATATTACTATGTATAATAGTGTCTCCACTGCTGCCAAATTTTGAAGACATCATGACAAATGATAGTTTGAAGGAAAAACATTAAAGAGAACAAACAAATGTCTTGGGGGATTTCTTGAGGAGCTACACATGGGAGAAACGATAAGCATTCTTTTTTAAAACCTAGTAAAAAACTGTGCTCTTTAATGTTTTTATAAATGATCTGAATGCAGGATTGCAATGTACATTAAGTTTGCTGATGATACTAAACTAGGAGGAGCTGTGGACTCCCTTGTTGGTAGAGAGGCCTTACAGAGAGATCTGGATAGACTAAAGAACTGGACAATCAGCAATTATATGAAATTTAACAAGAGCAAGTGATTGATTCTGCATCTGGGATGGGGTGATCTTGGTTATACATACAGATTAGGGGACAATAATATGGAGAGCAGTCCCACAGAAAGACATCTGGGGGTTTAGGTTGATGGCAAGTTAAATATGAGTGTACCCTAGCAGAAAAAATGGCCAGTCATGGCCCAGGGTTCATCAAACACATTATAGCTATTAAATCAAGAGAGGGGATTGTCCCACTCTACACTGCACTGGTGTGACCCCACCTTGAATACTGTATGCAGTTTTGGGCGCCTTAATATAAAAAGGACATCAAACTATTAGCATGTGTCCAGAGGAGGGTGACCAAGATAGTGAAAGACTTCGAGAACAAGACTTGTGTGGAGCAGCTGAGGTCACTTGATTTGTTCAGCTTGAAGAACAAAAGGCTAAGGTGCCCTTACAGTAGTCTACAACTTCCTTAATCGGGGAAGTGGAGAGGGAGAAGATGATTTCTCTCTGGTGATCCTTGAAAGGAATAAGGAAATGGAATGAATTTGAGTCAGAGAAAGTTCAGATTGGACATTAGGGAAAGGTCCTTCATTGAGAGCATGGTCAGCCACTGGAACAGACTCCCCAGGGAAGCGGTCAAGGCACCAAGCCTGTCAGAGCTCAAAGAACATCTGGATGGTGCTCTTAATTGTACGATATAGGTTTCAGTAGTCCTGTGAGGAGCCAGGATTTGGACTTTATGATCCTTATGGGTACCCTCTAACTCAGGACAATACGTGATTCTGTGATTCTAGGTGGGAGGAAAAGCTGAAGTATTGGCTGACTGAAAGTCAAAAAATAATGTTTTTTATTAATGATAGCTTAAGAATGGTAGTTTTGAAAGCAAAACCAAATAGATTGTTCTGGTGAGGGAGAGTAGAGTGGGTTTCAGGCTACAAAGCAATGTGTGACAGAGTCAGAGGCATAATATTTACAGCAGCACCCAATAGATGTAACCAATATTTATACAAACACAGTTTTATATTAGTTAATGTCAGAAAAAAAGATGTAATAAATCTGATATGAAATGATACAATTTTTGACTGTGTGGTGTAGGAAAGGTCTTAGAAGAAAAACTTTAACTATTTGATAGTTATCAGAGAATGAAATATTCCTTTGTTCTTTTAAAGAATTATGAACAAAAAATAAAAATACAGAGACAACCTGAGAATAGTATAGGAGTCATCCTTTAGCTTCTCATTGTGGTATTCCTAAAGACTAGCTGTAAGATCCTGACCACATTTTTTTCTTTGTCAGAGTAACTCAGTTCATTCAAATCACTGGCAAATGTGCCTAATAAAAGCATTTTTCTTTTTCTTTTGTTGTTCTTTTTTTTCTTTCTGTACTACATCATCAAGCACACCAGAATTTTTTTGTAGACAAATATGTGGAAAAAGATGAAGAGTTAAAAAGTCCTTCTGTCTCATCCATTTATTGTTCATTTATTTGTGACTCACGCATGAGTAATATCTTTTGCTATACAGAAGAATGGGTGGTAATGTTTTCCTATGTTACCTGATCAAGAGGATTCCCTTCTTAACTCCACCAGATGCATTTCTTCCAAACTGGAAGGATATGCTTGTCTGGTTATTTTATTCAAAGTAATTAGCACCAGACTTCCTGTATGAGAACATGTCCTGTGGAAATAGAGGGTGGGTCAATAACCTTACTTAAGATGTTAACCTTCCTGCATTCTGAAAGCTAATCTTGCAAAAACTTTCTGAGCCTATTTCTATGCTTTTTCTTCTAAAATTCTTTAAAAGACACTTTTAGAGTGGTTCTTGAAATGTGAATCCTGTTCTCCAACAAAAGCTGAGCAACCAATCAGGAGGCAGAAAATAAATATTTTTCAATCCAAAGGAGCTCAACACTTGGACACCAAACCAGGCCACTTCGAATTGCCAGATTCCCACAGTAGAGTCAGCTCTCAAGGTTTATACTTGCACAGTGTAATGCTGGCATTCAAAAGCTATCTTGTTACTCAGCAAATGCAAACACAACATGAACTGCCTTGAGCTATTCAGGAGCCATGTGACCTTGTGAAAAAGGCAGAGAGCTTGGGTAACAAACATTACCTTGCAGCAAGGCTGATCAGGTTTGGTGGTACACTTAGTTACACTGTCTCCTGGCTTTGCTTCCTTTGGTACAGTCTCTTTAAGTGACTGTAGTAAATATGCCCTACAGAATAAAAGCAAAAGATTGGTTCCTTCAGGAGCCCTGAAAATCTCCGTGCTCTGTAGAGAGTTCCCTAAGGTAGGTTTTTGGTGTTAAAGGGTTTTTTTAGCACCTGAGGGGGATTTCTAGGATGTTAGACTTAGGCATATACATAAATAAAGTTTTAGAACCTTGAGTTCTTTTCTAGAAGAGAGCTTAGAAGTAGTCCCATTTGATGTAATGAAGGAATAAAATACTGGGTTGCCGCTTTTAGAGATATCAACCATCCTACACACTGAAGAAAGACAGAAAATATGAAAATAAAGCTATTTAACCAGCTAACTAAAGGCCATATCGATCATCTAATATATAATCATAGAGGTGGAAGGGAGGATAAATCAAATTTTCACTAGCTATCTTCATCTGATGTATTCCTGATTTCTCAGTACAATAAAGAACAAGTGGGATTTTAGAAGACATTGTAAGAATAGGAGGAGAACTTGCAACTCAGAAGCTTCATTGTGCAAGGGAAGGCACCTGAATGCAAGAAAAGTAAAGTGGAGAAGGAATGAGCAACAGATGAGTAAAAAGATGAAAACATTAAAAAAATAGCAAAATGCTCACAGTTGATTGAAGAAGAAAGGTGTATCTTATTACTGTTCACCATTTCAGTTGATAGATAATTAATGAAACCACCCTGTATGTATAAAATTATACTCTATTTTGGGCTCACCTGTTTTATTATTTCAACAGCTATCTGAAGAAAATAATAATGGTGACAGCTCTCTATGAATAATTATTTCATAGCAAGAGAAATGTTATAATATCAAAGCACAAGTCAATGGTTTTAAACAAATGTATATAATACAAAGTCAACATTGTAATTTTAAAAAAATAATAAAAATTAACATTAAAATAATATTTAATGACCAAGTCTAATTGAGATTTCTCAGCATTTTTTTTCTGACACAAATTTAGATGTCCAAATGATTATGCAGGTTCCCTCTACTAACACAAGATGCACATCCACGGACATCAAATTGAAAACTCATTAACCAGCTGTGTTCCTCTATATTTTATGCTACCTATAAAAGGTAGAGATACAGTTTAGCACACTGATAATCTCTGTTTTGAAAAACATTAATGACATCTCATTCTGAACAGTCACCTATTCACACATAACAAAGATTTTGCAAGAACAGCTTGTCAAATCAGACAAAGGATTTAATCATTAAAGAGTTGATTTCTACTGCTCACTTTTTTTTTTTTTTTTAAGAATGAGTTAAAGGTATTTAAAGAAGGTGCAAATTGGCAGGATACTTCTGCCCTAATATAGTCTCCTGAATAAGGAGCAGTAATGATATTTAAATCTTTGAATAATTTAGACAATCAATAATTCAAATAATGTCCTTTTCAGCAACCAGTTGACTTTCCTGAAATACATCAAAACTGTCAAATTCATGTATAAGTATATACAGTAATACTTGAAATATGAGAATGATATGCTCGTAGAGAACTTTTTACAGAATGCCATGAGAGATCTGAATCTATTGCTAGAAGATAAATATCTAAACAGAATTAAACTATGTAAACCTCTGATCTTTATTTCACTTCTGATCTTAGTCTAGAAGCTTGCTATAAATGTGTGAAGTTGATAATTTCTCCTGGAATATCTTTGAAATATCGTGCCATCATCTATTCAATGTAATTGTAAAAAGAGATTTACTCAAAGCACTTAATATACTTAATGATGATAATTTAATGATCTGATAATAATAATAAACTCTTTCATATATGCTTCCAAAGATTTTTGCATTCTTTCAGACATGTAGCTGTAATTTTGGGATACTGGGTTTATTTCTGGCTGGTGAAAGATCTGTTTTGGAAATAGTTCCAGTACTAGGCTGTTGGGTATTTTTTAGTGTTGATATAATGAACTTCATTATTAATGATATACATTTCTGTTGGTTTTAAATTTCTAATAAACAACATTCTCCACACAGTTGCAATGTAACATGGGGTACAAAGAAATAGAAAGAAGTCATAACAGAAAGGCATTGTAATCATAAATTTTCACATTATTAAGAGATCATAAATGAAACAAAAAAGAAGAGAAAATTTTTATATAAATGTGCAAGATTATCTATAACAAGCTTAACAAAACATTTTTAAAGCGTTATGATGTGGCTTTCTTAAATACTGGATGATTTTCCAACTTTTTTCTAAGACATTGATAAAAGAGTTCCCTCTTTTAGCAATGTGCAGTGGTGTTATGTCACACCAAAAGGAAATGCTGCATATCATTAGTGGCTGCATATAAAATATTAAACTATCACATGCAAGTTCTTGAATGTAACTTGACTAATATAAGTAGATTATTAGATATAGGATTTTTTTCCTATTTCAATATTTCTCAATTAAATCACTGTAAAAAGTTTATCTGAATTATTAATAGACAGAATACAGCTTAACACTGTTTTAAGATATTTTTTCAAGGCAATTAGATGAATTTGTCAATTAGATGAATAGTGAATAAAATTAATCTCTTCCCCAGAAAGTCATCATCATACTTTTTTTCTAGTTACATGTTCCAAAGCTTTCAAAATATTTGTGAAACTTTTATTTAGGCTGGTCTTTCTAGCTGACATATACCATAACACAAAGATTTTATACATGCCCTTCTGCAGTTTCAGAACAGTTTGGAAACACATTTTCTGTACCTTATAATATTCCAGTGATACAGGATTTAACATCTGTAAACATACATAGAAATGGCTTAAATAGGACTTCTCAAGCAAGCCATTTTACAACCTGGGTAGAACTAAATTATGTCTGCTGGATAAGGGCTTAAACTGTTACAAATTAATCCCCTTCTAGATCACAGAGAGATTGCTATCAAGCAAAAGGTGATTCTACAGGTTAAAACAGATTTAGGGAATTCTACCCTCATGTCCCCTGTTCTAACAAGTTTCTTACTCTTTCATATCTGCCAGATGCTAAAATGAGTGTTAGAATTCCTGGGGACTAAATCTCTCCTGCAAATAGAAATAATGGATGCAAACTCTATATTTTTTTTAAATATAATTTTTCAGATAAGATGGAGGACATGCTGAAGAAAAAATCTAATCCAAAGATATTTAAAAAGAGGAAATTAAAGCATTGCATCACCACTGGAGATTTCTGGGATATGGCTTCAGTAGTGTGTCAGAAAAATTAAAGTTGTCAAGCAACATGCCCAGGTTTGGTTGTTTGGGATTTTTTAATATTTTTTTTTTCTTCCCCAGAAAATGTATAACAACAAGGGTTGGATAGAAGCCACCTAGTTTGGGACCTGTGTTTAAAAGACTATCAGAAACATACAGAGAAAAATGAGTTTTGATATTGCTTTCCCCAAAAGATGTTCATTGGACGGCTCTGTTTAGGTCCCACAACACTAAATTTTAATGTCCCTTCCACAGTGCTATATCTGATGGCTTCTTGTTTCCATCCATCATCATGGGATGTTGTGAAATGTATTCATCATTACGCTGCACAGAGCCAGGAACACACAATCTCACACCACTGCAACTGTTAGACTAGTATTAAATACCCTTAGGGGAAAAAAAAAGGAAAAAAAAAAAGGAAAAAAAAAAGGAAAAAAAAAAGGAAAAAAAAAAAGAAAAAAAAGGAGAAAAAGTCTGATGGAGGATCCTAAGCTGCTTTTGTAGCTTTTAATTATATCACCTTAGCCTACCAAGGATGAAGTAGAAGATGAATGCAAATAGACATACTGGAGTCCTCTTTGCCTTTAGGGAAAACTTCCNGAAAAGAAAAGAAAAGAAAAGAAAAGAAAAGAAAAGAAAACCCAAGAGGGACATTCCACTTCTTCATGGCAAATGACAGCTAAGGCAAACAGCCTTACATGCTCTATAAGGATACCAAGTCTCTACACCTTCTAAATATATAGTATACAAATCTAGATAAAACACCTACATGCTTTCCCTTGTGTCAGTTTCCTCAGCAATTTGAAACACTTCTTTGATCTCAGATTAGAGTCCCCTAGGATGTTTTTGATCTTTACCCCTGTAGCTCATGATTCCTGATCTGATCCTGTCTCACTTGAGTATCCAGTTTTCTGCTTCTGGTACATTCCCCTTCTTTCTCTTAAACATACCTTGGTCAATGAAGGACTACTTCTCACTTCTCTTAACTTTCAAATCTGGTAGATGCTTCTTAGTTATCTTCCTCTTTAACTTGATTTTAAGAACTGGCAACAATCTCTGGAAGTCAGGAGGATTATGCAGGCAGGCGCCTTCTTCTGAAGACAGTGATACACTGTCCAGCAGTGAAGAGGAAAAGATAACCTCAGTTAAAATGACTTCATTTTGCATCCAACTTGGATGCCTTCTGCATCTTATTCAATATATAGAGTAATTAGACAGTCAGGGGCAGACACTGGAATTCAGAAATACCTCAAATTTGGAAATTAAATTTTGAAATTATAAGGAAACTGCAGAAAACTGAGTAACAAAGAGTCAAATTAATTCCACTTGCAGAGTACTGGGGCTAGGAAACCTAATATGATATAAGATTTCTTGTTTAATAATTCAGATGAAAATTTTGAAGAGTATTCAAAATAAGAATGATAAGTTTATTACTGATGCTGTAAAAGAGGGTGAGTTGATAATGGAAGAATTTAAAGGGTGAAAATAGTAGGTTTTGAAAATAACATAAATAGCATTTTGAACAGATTTATATTAGGGCAAGAGGGAACTGCAGTGGTAACAATGCATAAGGGTCAGAATACGAGTCAGGCAGTTGGAGAGATAAATTTAGATACTGGAAGTACATGACTGCAAAAGTCACTAAGTTTTCTATGAAGTTTGTATACCTAGTTTTATAGTAAATAAATACCTTAACAAAAGGTATGTGTGAATCCAAGAATGGTAATATTGCCAACAACTACAGAGAAAAATAAGTGAAAATGGGCTTAGAAGGAAAATGAACATCTAGCTTTGGATATCCTACTTTAAAATTAAGCATGCAGACAGAGACTACAGAATAATAATGAGGAATTCAAAGGTGTGTTCATATAGAACTAGAAGGAAAAATGAGGAGTGGAGAACTGGCAAATTAAAAATACTGAAAAGTTTCATTTCTTGTTGATATGATTTTTGGTTTATGTTTTGTTTTGTTTTGTTTTTTAATCCAGGGTAAACTTTTTTTTAAAAAAAAAAAAAAGCTTTTTTGTTCCCACCACCCCCAATCCTTAAAATACTTCAGTGATTCTTTCAGTGATTCTTTCTTTCTTCCTTAGATGAGGTCAATTTTGAAATCAAAAACACTATTTAGTACAGATACGTAAATTTTCCACTTGTAGATTTCCTACCACATTTCTGTTTTCTCTTGCTATGCATTAGACTTAGGTGCCCCCAGTTTTCTTTATCAGGACAAAATGGGTACAATACAGCCTTGCTTTGATGAGTTAGACCTAGTTAACATGTAAACTGGTATAATTGCCACAATAATCAAGAAAATGTTTGATGAAGTTCTTGATACTGCAGTAGAAAGAATTTCTGTCTAAGTTCCCTTTGGCATGTCACACTATACTTATAAATGACATTTTTTAAAAAAAAGTTATGCAAGAATTTGTTCTTTTTCACTTGTCTACATAAATACATTTCAAAAAGTCAGTTAAAGATATTGCCTATATAGGTACAATAACTCTTTTAAAATTGAAAAAGTTATTCACTACCTCTTAACATTTTTGTTTGTATTCTCTTCACACGTGTAAATTCACATTTTTTACCAGCTGATTACTGCAGTTGTTTGCAGCAGGTCCTCCCATATTAGGGCTGAGCATGGGATATCTATTGGAGTTGATGGGATAAGATTTATTATTGGTACAGTAGAAAATAATTCCAAGACATGATTAAAAAATGCTTTTCAAATGTTTGCAATCTGCATTGCAAGACATGGAGTCTAAGGTAAGTAAGAATACAGAAGAGACACTGCTGGATGGGAACGTAATGATAGCACTTCTAGTATGCGTGGGAATGCAAACACATGACTATTGGCTAAGAGAAATATTTTAATGTCCTTTGATCAAAATGAAAAAGGAAAACTGTTAAATAAATTTTGAATTTAAAATACTAATAAAGCTAAAGTGTCACAAAGATGGGTGGTGAGAGTTGCCCATATTACAAAATGGATTACCTTGTTATCCATAATCACAGTCAACTGTTCATTACTTTGCAAGTCTGCACTCTTAATCTGGTTGAAACAGTCTGAGATTTTGCATTTATGCCCTGGAGAGCTAATTTTCTCTCCAGGATGCCCCAAAAGTTTTGGCAGTTTCTAGTGCTTTTCTTGCCCCTCCAGGAAATGAATGAGTTGATGAGGAGTGATAAGAGGAACTGTTTGGTGTTCCCTTGAACACAGACTGGGCTGAAAGCTAGTTATTTTCCTGGATGGAACAGGAAGTTGCACCATCCTATGGTCTAAGTGCCTTTCCCACAGCCATCTCATTAGACCTCAGCAGCAAAAACTTTTTGGAAAATCTTTCTACTCCCTTTCTGACTTCACATCCAGTTCAGAATAGTACACCTCCTTTAAAGTGACAAGATGTCCACAAATGCAACAGTCATTTATCTTTTAATGATAGTCTTTCCTCATAGTCTTTCCTCAAGCATCTCCAATCCAATAATTTCTTCTGACAAGAAAACAAACATTGTATGCAAGTTGTTTTAGTGACTCATTTTAATCATTGGAGATAGATTTGACAGTCGAGATTCACCAATGGGGCTTATAAACAGGACATTTTATTAGTTCAGCCATCATAATCTCTTGGACAGTTATCTAAAGGTGAGTTGATTTCCCATTGCTATATTAGGAAAAAGTGCTGCTTCCACAACAATACCAACAGCGAGTATTAGACTACTTGCATATGCACCACTTGAAAAGTGATATCATAAATTAAGCTTATATCCTTTTAGATGTTTAAACAATTATCAATAAAACACTTATATCTGAAAACAGAATTGTTAACTAAATGCAAAAATAAAAATTACAAAGTAAAGAAAAGTTAGTCAATATCAATTTTGGCAAGTTAAGTTTTAGACTACTTTGTTAGAAACAATTTTCAACAATAATACTTCTAATATAGTTCATAAGAACTTAACGAAGACCCAATCCTTTTGCTTCATGAGAAAAGCTAGGCTTGGATAACCTTGACTAACATGGTGTTCCCTTCCAGGTCACAGGAAAAGATTCTCAGTGGCTTTTAACAAGCCCTCCTTCTGATTTGAAACAATTCCTGAAATCACAATTTACTTTCATTCCTTACCTATAAATAGCAATTCAAATGACAAAAAAGCACTATATTAAACACCAAATTGTTAAAAAAGTGACAATTATACAGATATTTCTTCCACAGTATAGAGTTATGTAGATTATTAAGGCAAACCTGTGGAGTCTGGACAAAACCTGTAGCCTATGAAGTATTCCTTATATACTGCCCGCTTTGAACCAACAAACCAGTAAACTTTTCCCCTACCTCCTTAGAGTCTAGATCCCTTAAACCAAATAAATCCATGAGCTTGCAACTCACAATATCTGTAGAATTTTCCCGGGAACATTTTTACATTTGAAAGGTTGTTATTACACCAAAAAAATAATCTGCAGCAAGGTCACAGAAATATGCTCTTCCAAATCAGAACTTTGCTGTACTCCTTTTTAACACTATTGAAGTTCCACTAGCATTAAGGATAACAACAGTATTGTTTTATGCTGAAAACTGTGCTGAAACAGTGTGGTGTTTTAGAAAATTATGTTTTCTAAATTATGTATCTGAATTATATATCTACTTAAATACATTAAAGCCCTAAGATAAAAGGTTTCTGTGCAAGTAAATCTACATTAGAAGTCATAATTTTAGAGATAAAATTTGTAACAGCAGACAAGTCTAGAAAGAATATCCCCTGGACACTAATTAATGAAAACATTAAAATGAATTATAGAAGCAGCTTAAGTGAATATCTTAATGCTACCTAAATGCATACTTAAATTTGTGATGAAATACCAACCACACTTTTAAAATGAAGATTCACTTAACATCCTGAATCTGTAGTACATAAGGCTGTTAAAAGTGAAGAAAACCTGAATGAAATTGCTTAGCACCAGCTGAAGGTTAGTCACTCTGGCTTGAAAAATAAAACAAAAGGAGTTAATTAGTCAGACAGATGAAGTATATAGTATCAAGTACTGCAGGTGCCCAAATAGGATGTATTTTTCAAAAACAAAGCAAAACAAACAAACAAAAAAGAATTAAAAAATCAAGACAATGTACACAACTCTGATTTCAAGGTGAATAGCTTATTATTAGTTGCACTGTAGTGAAACACTGCAAGATATCAGCAAAATTTATAATTTTATAACTAGAAATGAAGCTATTTCTGTTTACCAGAAGCACCATGGGAGCAACAGGAGGTTGAAGAGCAAACCTTGCTCTCACACCTACTTTTGCATTGATTTTATGATGCTCATGTGTATCAAGTTGTTTTCTTTTTCTTGTCTATTTTATAAAAAAGTTACAGTCTTAGGTTAGTTGATACAGACTAATGAAATGCATGAATTGCTCTTTTTTCAAAAGTATTTTTCATACTACATGACTTCATACTATTATATATTTCATCTAAGTGTAGTAACTTGGAACAAATACATTAGAAAACATTCCTGAAATTAGAAAATTAAAGACATGAGCAGACAAACAAGTTATGCCATGGTACACCAATGTTTGAATCTTTGCCACATCAGTTTCTCTTCAGGAACTACCCATATGCAATGTTCTTACCCTGAGGCACATGCTGTTAAATGCTACGGAAGTTATTCCTCTCTCTCTCTGAAGGATATGCTCTCTCATGTTTCCATAGAGCATGAAATATGCAGACTGCTGCTTTAGCAAGGCCCTGTAAATTAGAACACAGCTTTACTTGCCAAAAACCAACCAACCAAACAAACAAAAAAGCCCACCCGTAATCTTAGAATTAAAGTATCAAATATATTTTTCACAGGTGAGAAGAGAGCTGATATAGAAAAACACTAGCACTGTCAATGAATTCATGTCTGTCTTCTAAGAGAATGATAACTTGACCATTGTGTCATATGGAAATTATAGGGACACAAAGAAAACTGCAGTGATCACCAATAAATACTTCAGATCATAATATATTTCCTACAGAAATATTTACTTTAGTTACAAAAAGAAACTAAATAATACAATCTTATTAGATCAGTGAGTCCTACCTCCTGTATAATACAGACTGCAGTACTTAACTAGTCACTATATTAGAAGTATCATAACTGGCATTTATCCAGTGTATAATCAATAAACGTTTGGGGTTTTTTTTATAGTGAAACCTCCAAGAGCTGGAAGGACTTTTAATAGTTCGTTGCACTATATTTTGAAATATATTCTTAGAAAATATGTCATTTGAAGTTTCAGTAATGCACGTAGTGAGAACCAGTCTCTCACATGTGAGGCAAGTCTTATCAGGTCATTGCTTGATCTCAGTTTTAATAATGTGAATAGACTGAACTTCTCAGTATAGGGCAGTTTTCTGATATTAGAGTGTTTTTCACATTTTGCTGCTATGCTTTTTCAAATTTTTGAAGTTTTTTAAACGTATAGCAAGACTGAATACAGTACTCCATTATGGGGCAGGGCAGAGCTATGCTGTAAACATAATTTCTTCTTTAACTCGTTACTGCTTTATTTATATAGTATCTATATCTAGATACAGGTTTTTTCCACATTCCACATTTTCCATATTCATGTTGGTGAGTCATGCCAGAATGTCTATCTAGTATTTCTGAATATAGTTGAAAAGAATTTGAAGACCTGAGAAGAGGAAGAATTGGTTGAATATTGAGAAATTTCAGAGAAGTAAANGGAAAATAATAAAGAGAGAGAAATAAAACCCAAGAAAGGCAAGTGATGCAAATGAAAACAGTTGCTCACCACCAACTAACCAATGCTCAGACAGTCCCTGAGCCACAGATCCCTGGCCAAACTTCCTCCTGGTTTTATGGTTGAATATTGTGTCATATGGTATGGAATAGCCCTTTNACCCGTAATCTTAGAATTAAAGTATCAAATATATTTTTCACAGGTGAGAAGAGAGCTGATATAGAAAAACACTAGCACTGTCAATGAATTCATGTCTGTCTTCTAAGAGAATGATAACTTGACCATTGTGTCATATGGAAATTATAGGGACACAAAGAAAACTGCAGTGATCACCAATAAATACTTCAGATCATAATATATTTCCTACAGAAATATTTACTTTAGTTACAAAAAGAAACTAAATAATACAATCTTATTAGATCAGTGAGTCCTACCTCCTGTATAATACAGACTGCAGTACTTAACTAGTCACTATATTAGAAGTATCATAACTGGCATTTATCCAGTGTATAATCAATAAACGTTTGGGGTTTTTTTTATAGTGAAACCTCCAAGAGCTGGAAGGACTTTTAATAGTTCGTTGCACTATATTTTGAAATATATTCTTAGAAAATATGTCATTTGAAGTTTCAGTAATGCACGTAGTGAGAACCAGTCTCTCACATGTGAGGCAAGTCTTATCAGGTCATTGCTTGATCTCAGTTTTAATAATGTGAATAGACTGAACTTCTCAGTATAGGGCAGTTTTCTGATATTAGAGTGTTTTTCACATTTTGCTGCTATGCTTTTTCAAATTTTTGAAGTTTTTTAAACGTATAGCAAGACTGAATACAGTACTCCATTATGGGGCAGGGCAGAGCTATGCTGTAAACATAATTTCTTCTTTAACTCGTTACTGCTTTATTTATATAGTATCTATATCTAGATACAGGTTTTTTCCACATTCCACATTTTCCATATTCATGTTGGTGAGTCATGCCAGAATGTCTATCTAGTATTTCTGAATATAGTTGAAAAGAATTTGAAGACCTGAGAAGAGGAAGAATTGGTTGAATATTGAGAAATTTCAGAGAAGTAAATAATGTGTGTGTATTCAAGAAAAATAGAAATATTTATTTAAAAATTGAGCAACTGTGCAATGAAGGCTGGTAGCATGAACTCATCAGAGTGAAGAAATAGCTTTTCAGGGCGAAATGAGACACGAATGAGAGAGTGTAACACATGCAGAACTTTGGCTAACATTCGGGCCTTTACATCATGTTGATAAACATCTATCAATATGAGGTAGGAGAAGAAAGCTATAAAATGTACAGAGGAGAAACACAAATATGATCAAAGTAGGTAGGAAAATATTCTTTATATGTGCTTATAGAAAAAAAAAAAAGGGTTTCACAAAGACTAAGCAGGGATAAGATGGAAGGATACAAAGACATTTGGAGGAGAACGTACAAGGTAGCATCAATGGTCTGTACCAAAGTGAGTTGGCCTTTGTCCAGTTTCCCATTCCACAGATGAAAAATGTCAGAACTTCGACCTTCTTTAAAACAACACTTCATAGTTTCACAGGAAAAGGTCATCTGGCTAGATTTGGAGCAGCCACTATGACNACTGGAATCAGCTGTCCTACCTGTGTTCACTCCTAACTTCTCGCACACTCCCAGCCTATTCACTGGTGGAATGGTGTGAGAAACAGAACTGGCCTTGTGGGCACTGCTCAAGTAATAAAATTTGTGCTGTTTCCAGCACAAACCCAAACTATACCCCCCATAGCCAACTAGCTGTTATGAAGAAAACTATNGCCCCCAGAAAGGATGGGGGAAAGAGAGTTGGAAAGATAAAAGTGAGAAAACTCAAGGTTTGAGATAAACAGTTTAATACTTGAAATATAATAATAATAGTAATAATAATAATTATAATGTGATGAAAAGGAAAATAATAAAGAGAGAGAAATAAAACCCAAGAAAGGCAAGTGATGCAAATGAAAACAGTTGCTCACCACCAACTAACCAATGCTCAGACAGTCCCTGAGCCACAGATCCCTGGCCAAACTTCCTCCTGGTTTTATGGTTGAATATTGTGTCATATGGTATGGAATAGCCCTTTGGTCAACTGGAATCAGCTGTCCTACCTGTGTTAACTCCTAACTTCTCGCACACTCCCAGCCTATTCACTGGTGGAATGGTGTGAGAAACAGAACTGGCCTTGTGGGCACTGCTCAAGTAATAAAATTTGTGCTGTTTCCAGCACAAACCCAAACTATACCCCCCATAGCCAACTAGCTGTTATGAAGAAAACTATCCCAGCCAGAATCAGCGTCCCACATCACAGAGAAGATGTTATTTCCAAGAAGGTTGATTCATGTGTCTAACTCATTATTTTTTATGAGAAAGACTGAAAGCAAATCCTTTATTGCTTAGATGGATTGTTATGTAGTCAAAGACTCACTTTTGAGTAAGTTAAAATATGTAAGACAACTATGAAAATTATACTCTTCAAATAACAATGTTATTTTCACTTTATTTTTTCTATAAAAATACTTTTGATACGCTGCATGAAAATCACAGTAAGCACAGCAAGTTGAGAAATACTGTAGACTTTATGTAGCTAAGTCTACCTTTTTATAATGTGTTAGCTTTTAGCATGAGTAGATCTTTTTACAAGATCACATTGACGATCTTCTAAAAGTTATTGCTTAACCCTCTTCCACACTTCTGTGTGTAGTGATTTCTGTAATCTATCTAATTTTTAAGCATATATTTAATTATGTTGCCTTCATGAATTCAAGTAACTCTAGAGCCTCTGTAGGTATGAGGTGATCTCATAAATTAGACAATGTTCTTACAATTTCCATAGTAGCTATACAGAAATGCCATTTTATACAGGCATGAGAGTCTGATAGTCACTTATGTATTTAGAATTGACTAGGTCATTTGTTCTCTTTAACAGCATTGCAATACAGGGCTAAGCATTTAGCAAGAGGAAACCATTAAAATGAATGAGAAATCTTATTTTACAAAAACATGGAGATGCTTTCCAGATACATACTGCAATTCCTTCCATTTAATTCTAAATTGAGACCTTTAAGAAATTATTTAACCATTAATCTTAGTATTTTCTGTTGGGTATATTTTAAATTTTTTTTAAATACATGTATGCAACTGTCCTAATATAAAAGGAAAGACAAAAAACAAAAACAAAAACAAACAAAAACAAAAACAAACAAAAAAAAACCAAAAATTCAATGGAAACATGTATGAGATATTTTTAGTGTTTATCTCCGGTGGGGGAATATTTCTAATCTGTGATATTGTAACAAAAGAGGGGGAGGTCAGGACGGACAACACTGAACCAGTGTTTTTCCTCTAAATAAAAGAATATATTCCCTGTTTCCTGTTTAAAATCAAATTATCAATAGACAGAAAATGTAATTCACTGAACATCTGCTATTCTTCTCTTGG
Source organism: Chloroceryle aenea (assembly GCA_013399075.1). NCBI lineage: Eukaryota > Metazoa > Chordata > Aves > Coraciiformes > Cerylidae > Chloroceryle > Chloroceryle aenea. The sequence goes on from VWZY01007047.1 coordinate 80,817, forward strand.
ATCAAATTGTTTAAAGAGAGAAGTGATTCTGTATGAGGCAAAGCAGGGGGAGTAGGTGCTGATAAGCAGGAATGGCTTCTCAAGAAAACTGTATTTCAAGATGCGCAAAACTTCTTGCCTCATATTCCTCTGTTGCCTTCAATAGGAGAGTAGATTATTTTGGTCTCAACTTTGCACCAAATTTGGGTTGGATTTAGCTTGAAAACATAGGTCAGGACTTTGCACTTCAGGAATTACATTTTATGTATATTCATTCACAAATATATAAAAAAACAAAGAGGCCTGTTTGTGTGTTAGTTTTTTGTTGTTGTTTTTGTGTTTGGTGAGTATTGGGGTTTTTTTGGTTGTTTGTTTTGCTTTGCTTAGTTTTGTTTTGTTTTTTACAGCACCTTATAATGGACATATTTATATTGCAGACCTTTAAATACCTAACTCTGACACCTAATTTCCCTAGGCTACTTGTACAGAATACCCAAAAAATTTCTGTGGAAAATTTAGTTTAAAGATCCCTAACTTAATCCAGTCCCAAAGGGGCCAGGTACTGCAGTCCCTACTTAGAGGAGATTATTGTAGCCCAGACATACTGTGCAAGATGAAGAGAATGGCACCCCAGGCCAAGACCATTGCTCTACAGAATCCAGTGTGAGAGGAGAAAGAGCTGTATGTATCAGTTGCAAGAATATTTTGTCTCCATGTCTCTCTCAGTGTTCATGTTTTGAGTGTTCTGATTTGATCTGTTCCTAGCAGAAAGAGAACCATCTACTTTTCATCATGATAATATTCCTTGGCAGAATAGTAGACAACACATTAGTTTAGCGCTTTAATATTTATATTTGAGGGTCTTATTTAAAGTACATCTTTGTGAAGGCTGTTCAGACTTGCATCCAGAAAATATTTTAAATTTAAATCCAGTTCTTTCTTGGAATATAAACACTTCTCTTTCTATAATGTTCATAAGCTACACAAATACAAGACTTTTTTACCTCTGACATGTCTTGTTTTAATGCATTGCTTGTGGTTATGAAGAAAATTAAATTTTTAAATAAAAGTTTGCTATATACTAGCTGAAATCTATGCACTGAGGAATGTCCTCAATGGACATATTTTAAAAAAAATGATGTAAGGGAGAATCTAACAGTCTGTAGACCTGAGGTTTTCCTGACAGAACTTCCCAGGTGAAAGCTAGCTCTGTCTTTACTCAATACCATCAATAAGGCCCTGATTTTGCTTTACATCACCTTTGTCCAAGCCACAAAACTATATTGCTGATTTTAATCATGGGGGTTTTTCCTCAAATAAGCAAGAATTAGTTAAAAACAAAATCAGGGTTGCTGCCAGTCAGGATGGAGACTCTGTTGTATTAAACAAGGGAGATGAAGCTTTATTGGTGCCTATTCATATCATAATTCCATGAAACATGTTACAAGTCTTCCTCAATTATTAAAGCCAAAACTGAAAAAAATGTTTGGTTTTTTTTCCATTAAAACATCCTTTACTTTATGTGCTTCTTACTCCAGATACTACATAAAAAGGCTAATAAATGCTGTTGTGTTTGAATATTTTTGGGGGGGTGTTAGATACATGATAACAGTAATAATCTAGCATCAAAAGTATATGCTAAACAAAAACAGAATTAATTTTTAAACACATAAAAATACTTGCAATGTTTTGTTCCTCATTAGTTATGTCATCTCCTGCAGTGTAGCTAATTGTAGATGTCCAGAGGCTTATACAGGCTTATTGACTTCTTTATCAAAGGTTCTGCAAGAACTTGTTTTAAAAGGGTTGTTGGTATTAATGCACTCTAGAGCTTTTTTTTCATTTAATAATCTTGCACATGACAGCCAGCTTTGGTTATGCAAACAAAACTCGGGGGTTTGTTTCATAATATTTTCCTCTGGTTATTATTGATAGCAAATAATATCTGTTTCTCAAAGAATGTTTCTACCTTTTATTTTGCTATCTGTTTTGCTACTAAACAATTCTATTACCTTTTACCTCTTTTCATGTTGCTGTCACACAAGGACTTGGTCTTTCTGGAAAGAATCAGTGTTCTTAGATCCTGCTAATACTTTCTGGTGCTGTGTAAATAGAATAATTCTGAGATAAAGACCAAAACTATGGGGTTTTTATTGCATACATTGTATTTAGAATATGGTAACAGCTATCAAGGGAATAAGACATAGGAACCCTGAAGTATTATCTAATTCAGTCCACTGTCCCAAGGCTCAAGCAACCATCCTTAAAAATATTCTTGATATATATTCTTCTAACCTGTTTTGGGGAATTGTCAGTGACATACATTTTTATCTTTGCTGGTAAAGAGTCACATTGTTTAGGTATTTCTAGCAACAAACCTTCATGCTTCTGAACTTGCTGCTCTTTAATTCTTGTGCACTACCAGCTGGTCTCTGCGAGTAAGGACTATAATCTGCTTTTAGAAGAAATGCAGATGAAGTAGGGAACATTACTGCTCTTTTAGAAAACCAAAGACATAAACCTCAGACAGCTGCTTGTGCAACATCACTTGCACTGGGGCAGCCCACAACAACACACCTGTCCCTTTTACTGACAACTTTCTAAAATCCTATTTTGTCCTCTCCCATCCACTCTGCCGTAAGACCAGTGGACATGACATCAGAAAGGATTGAGGATACCAGGGATGGCATTCCTCACCGCCTGCAGACTGGGATGACCAAAAGCCCACATGGAGCCCTTCCCTTCATTCTCCTTAGGAATGAGTTAAGGTTAAGTACGTCAATGCAGATATGTGGGGCTCTTGGAAAACAAGTTTTGGTGAAAACCAAGTTTTGGTGAGTGCATTTGGGGAGTGGAACATCTCCCTTATGAGGAAAGGCTGAGGGTGCTGGGTCTCTTTAGTTTGGAGAAAAGGAGACTGAGGGGTGACCTCATCAATGTTTTCAAATATGTAAGGGGTGAGTGTCAGGGAGATGGAGTTAGGCTTTTCCCAGTAGTGNTACAGTAAACACTGGTATTGGGAAAAAAAAAATATATTAGAAGCTGAAAAAGATAATGGCATGTAAGATTTCCTTCAGGGTCACTCCCTGAATGAGTCATTGAACAAGTCTGGCAGCCATGAGATGAAAAGCAGCAATGTTCTGACAAAGAAAGGTTTAGGCACACCTAACTCCCTCCCACTACTCCCCACAACACCCTTCTTGCCACTGGCTCCAAAAGGGAAATCCAGGCCTGGCCCAAGAAAGTCTGGGGCACTGGGACCACCTGTCTTTTCTTCCTGGTAACTAATCATGCGACATCCCCAGCCACCACTGGTCAATCATGGCACATACTGTCCACACATGAGGAATGTTGTCAGAGTGTGCTTGACAGCTGTTGAAAACTCATCCTGTCAATGGCCACCCAAATGCATTGGTGGTTTCTGATGCTACTGGATGTAATCAATGTTCTGTGTGTTCTCCAAAGCATCAGTCTTGACAGAATTGCTATTTACTAAGATGATACTACACCCTGGTGATTTTAACCCCAGTCCTTTGCCAGCGTGGTTCTTGCAAAAGAACCACAAAAGCAGTTGGCTGACTGAAGCATGTGACCTCCACCTTCACCTCTTCCCTCACCAGGAAACATTCACCCACATTCCTGGCTGTGCTCTGGGGTTTTCTCACTCCATGGAAACCTGTTACAGGATTCAGGACAGAATGACTTGTAACACCAAATGGCTGCTAGTCCAATGGGTGTCAAGAGCAGTTCCAGCCATGATCTGGATGAAAATCATGCTAAGGACCTTTCTAATTTTATAGAGGAGGTGAATAAGTCCCTTGTCCCAGAGCACTCCTGGGACTGTTTAGTTTACTAAAACCGGTATAGACTGATTTTCCAGGAAGTGCTCCTTCCACAGCAACTGGATATCAAGTCTTAGATTTGCTACACACAGACACGTAAATTTGGAGATGTATAGTAGAAGTTCTGAGCATAAGTATGCTTGGTTTTCTCTCTGTTTATCAATATACAGATTTTCAACAATCTATTCAACATATATAAACTCTAGAAATGGGCCCATGTCAAATGCATGAGGTTCAACAAGGCCAAATGCAAGGTCCTGCACCTGGATCAATATGAGCCAGGGGATGAAGGGATTGAGACCGCCCCTTTGGAGACGGACTTGATTTCATCAACTGCTGGTTAATTGGTAAATTATATAATAAATATGTGTCAATGTGCACTTATATTTCAGAAAGCCATCTGTTTCCTGGTGTGTATCAAAAAAAAGTCTGGCCAGCAGATCAAGAGACGTGATTTTGCCACTCTACTCTGCTCTGGTGAGACATCACTTTGAATACTGCATCCAGCTCTGGAGTCTCCAGCACAGAAAAGACATGGACATGTATGAGCAGGATGAGAGGATGGCTTCAGAAATGATCAGAGGAACGGAACGCCTCTCCTATGAAGAAAGGCTGGGAGAGTTGGGATTGTTCAGCTTGGAGAAGAGAAAGCTTGGGGAGACCATATTGCATCCTTTCAGTACCTGTGACACCCACTGAAGCAGCAAGCCTGATACTATCATCCACACTCTTTAATATCTTTTTGTCATCAACTACTTTTGCAGCACAAATTACAAATTCTTATGCTATTCCAGGAAATTTTAGGAATTACAATACTACTTTAGTTTATCATTCCCTCAGCAAAAGATTATTTTCTGCCTCAACAAAATTCTAGAAATCCTTTACTCTAGCTGACAAGCAGCAGGTGAAAAAAACAGGCATGCTGTTCTACTAATGAATGTTATGTCAAGATGTGCAGTCACGGGGAGAAAATGGTGAATCAAATTTTACAGGAATGTTTGCATCTATAATTTTATAACTTTTGAGCATTGACTTTGTCACCTTAGTTATTCTGAAAGCAAATTTTTAAAAAAAAATTGATTAGTCCAACTGAAACCACTGCTCTCTATTAAAACATTCTTTTACTGCATGGTAGCTTCTATTACATTAGAGAAGATAGTTATTATTCCTTCTTGAATGCAGAGATTTGTTCAAATCATCTCTGAACTTGTTTACTCAAATGAACCTCCTGCCCTTTTGAATTTTCTGACACCTATCTTGCTCAACCTATTCTAAACACAGACACACTTTTGTCTGCCATTATGACTTTCATATGCCTACTCTGAATTCTCAGCATAAAAGGTTTTACTCCGTATTGTCAATCTAGTGTCCTGAAAGCTATTCAGCCATACCTTAAGACACCTCCTGCTCTTCCAGAAATGAAACATTTCATTATAAATGTCTTTCTGGTTTCTACAGTTCCACTTGAAAAATGAATTATTTTAAATTCATCTAACTCATTACAATGCAGAAATAATCTTTAAAGAAACCATCAGCATTTTCTTTAGACTCATGACATCTTTAAGTGGACAACTCAGAAGTACGTAAAGGGCAGTCATATCATTATTTTGTCACATACTTATAAAGACAACATATAAAAATATATAATCATACTTATATTAATTTATCTCTAAATTTTGTGTGTTATATCCATATCCATCTTTTGAACTCTCTGCAAAGACCATTTACTGGAATACCAGTAATATATAAAAGCTAAATAACAAAAGTCACAGTTTATACTCACTTAAAAATTCCAACACATTTGAGAATAGCAGATTACTATGAAGACCTAAGTAAGTATAGAAACATGGACAGAGTACATCAAGAAAGAAACTGTTAGACTTTCTGACACTATCATATTATATTACTATCAATCTTGCTGAAATAAATTGCCAGTTTTTTAAGCTTTATTAGAATTATAAGAATCTGATCCAAATGCAAATAACTACCAAAAAAATGTGGAAAAGAAAGTATAGAAAGAAGATACTTGCCAAGATGTGCTGTATGTCTGAAAAACACCATGTTCAACAAATTAAAGGTGATAGATTTTGCAGCAAAAATGCTAGCACAATTTAGATTTCACACAGAGAAGAATCAAAAATGTTAAAGGGGAGTAAAAGTTACTTTCTCCATTACTGTGGTGACACTACACATGGAACAGTACCTATGTCAGAAAAATAAAAACATGGACAAACTGGAAATTATTCAAACAACCACAATTTCTTGAGTGCTTAAAGGAGGAAGACTTACAAGAAGAAATAAATGGAGCTTTTAAAATTATTATTTCTTAAGATATGGTTAGAGAAAAAGACTATTACTCCAGTTATTTTTATGTCCAAATGCTTGGAAACAAAACTCCAGTTAGTATAAATCTCTGCAGTTCCTTTGAGGTCAGTGTAGTTACACTGATTTATAATAGTAGAGGATAAAGCACTAAGAACAGAAGCAAAATTTAAATTGATATGAGGATGTAGTAAGAGAATTTTAGTAGAGTATAATGAAAAAAAACCTGTCAAGAACCATTACATTTTAGAGCAGACTCCCAAAAGAACTAGGACAATGGAGACTATTATGATTAAGAAAGTGTAAAGTGTTATAAATTATAATTCTTAATTGCACAGATGAAGATGATCATCAGTGTTACTGTGGCTTTTTCTTTTCCTATTTCAATATTGTGGGATCAAACAAAAAGACTGAATTAGAAGATTTTAAGGCTGTGATGTGTTTTCCTTACTTTTATACACATTTTTAGATGGTGATAAACACCACAGATTTGCGGTCTCTGAAATTATTACTCTGGTATTTATATAAACAATAACAGAAGATCATGCTTTAGAAAACCATGGTCAAAATATTTTAAAACTTCATTAGACATCATTGTCTAATACCTGTTAGAAGTAACAGCACTGTCATTTGCAACAATCTGAATTCTTACACACACTAAAAGGAGGGCACTCTCCCCTTGTGACAGTCATGTAATTTAGTTATTTGTATAGTGTTGTATATGTATTATGTTATTTTGTATATGTTGCCATTCCAGCTGCTAGACTTACAAGTTTGGAAGCTATTCTCTCTTTCACTCACTTTCATCCCTCTATGCCCTTCTAAAATGTAACTGGACTCTATTGTCCAACCAGTTACTAATCCATTTTACTATCTGCTCTTCTATCCCACACTTCCTGAGTTTCTCCACAAGGATGTTATGGGAGGCTGTGTCAAAAGCCTTGCTAAGATCAAGATAGACTACATCCACCGGTCTCCCTGCATCTAGCCATCCAGTTACAATATCATACAAGGCTATTAGATTAGCCAAGCATGACTTCCCCTTGGTAAATCCATGCTGACTACTTCTGATAACCTTCTCCTCTTCCATGTGCCTAGAGATGACCTCCAGAATGAACCTCTCCATTGTTTTTCCAGGGATCGAGGTGAGGCTGACTGGCCTATAGTTTTCGGGAATCTCCTTCCTGCCCCTTTTGAAGGCTGAAGTGACACTGGCTTTCCTCCAGTCCCCTGGCACCTCTCCTGTTTGCCACGACTTTGCAAAAATGATGGAGAGTGGTAGGGCGACAACATCAACCAGTTCACTCAGCACTCGGGTGCATCTCATCAGGGCCTATGAACTTATGTACATTCAACTTATGTAACTGGTCCTTCACCCAGTCTTCATTGGCCACTGGAGAGTCATCCCTCCCCCAGGCTCCCTTCCCTTCATCCAGGGACTGGAGTTCACAGGGGATGCTCTTACAAGTAAAGACTGAAGCAAAGAAAGTGTTCAGCAACTCTGTCTTCTCTACATCCTCAGTCATCAGGGCTGCTGCCTCATTCAGCAGCGGCCCCACACTTTCCCTGTTCTTCCTCTTACCACTTATGTATTTGAAGAAGTCCTTCTTATTCTCATTTACTTCATTTGCCAGTTTAAGTTCTAAGAGGACTTTGGTCTTCCTTGTTGCCTTCCTACGTGCCCTGACTACCTCTCTATAATTCTCCCAACTGACAACTCCTTTTTTGAATGAGCTGTATACTTCTCTTTCCTTGAAATCTCCTTCAGAAGCTCCCTGCTCATCCATGTAGTTGTCCTAGCATGCCTTCTCATTTTTTTTCTCAACGGAATACATATATCCTGGGCCTGGAGGAAGTGGTATTTAAAAGTTAACCAACTTTTTTGGGCTCCTTTACCCTCCAGGATCCTAGTCCATTGGATTCCTGCAAGCAAATCTTTGAGGAGTCTCAGTAATTGCAATTATATCATAGTTATTCATTCTAACATATATCTCTAACTCCTCCTGCTTATTCCCCATGCTCCATGAATTGGCATATAAACATTTCAGAGAAGGAGTAAAGTTTTTAGTTTTCAATGTTTTCATCCAACCATTTTTGGCCACCCCTGTGGCCACCAACCTACCAGTGAGCCCTGTGTCTCACTCAGCTATCCTGGTAATGTCTTAGAATTAGAATATTTAAGCTTAAGCCAGCAAATTTCCCATAATCAGAATTTCTAAAATTCACTAACAAAACAGATGCATAATTTCTCTGTTTGTTATTAATAAATGGCTGTATCATGAAGTTCTTATTAAAAATCTATTTAATATGTTTATACAGAAACCATAAAAACAGAATGTTGCACAATCTGCTTTGCCTTCTTCTTGGCCAGAGTTAAACAAAATCCTGTAATGAATGGTTCAGTTCTAGCAAAACAGCTCTGGTGGCTATATAATAAACACTAGCATGCATCTTAAAGGTTTTCTTTAGTTTTGATATAAAATGCATGGCTCTATGGGAGCAGCATGGTAACGGAGGTAGAACTAAACATTGTCTTAATCTCTCAGATGGCCAGAGGAGAGATCCACAGAGTCATAAGCACTTCTACAGTCTACTGTCCCTGAAGTCATTTCCAGGGGGGAAAAATCAAGGGATGGTTATATTATTCTTCACACTACTAATAGGTGTAACTTCCTCCTTCTCTAACATCTAGCAGTTATATATAGCATTTTTGTCATTCTTGTCTGAGGAGGAAGGAACTGAAGTAATTCCCTACACTGACAACATCAGGAATCTTAGTCTACTGTCCTCAAAAAGAAAGTTAAGGATAGAAGCTATTAGAATTCACCTCAGACATCTGCACATATCTGAAAGGCAAGACCTATTTTATTCCTGTTTAATGCTATTTGTATAAGTGGATCTTTGATCTTAGAAGTATGATTCTGATCTTAAAAAATAAATTTTGGAACTTGCATTATATTTCTAATTTTTTGTGTTGCATCTGTTCAGTTTACAAATAATAAATGTTCTTGTAATTTTGCCAGTCTTGCATACTCATTTTGAAATGTCACACTGTGGGCTTTCTTGTGTGTATGTCAAAGAATTGATGGAAACACAGTTTGAAGAAATATACCCACTAAAATATATTCAGTAGGCTTAAGACTAGACCTAGAGATTCCAATAATAAAATTTACAACTTTATACCAACATTTTCAATGGAATACATTGGTTTAAATAATCCCAGAATTTCACAGTGGAACATGATTTTTTGGGGTTGTTTTGTTTTGGTTGGTTGGTCAGGGTGATTATTTTTTATTTTTGTTTTGGTTTTTGTTTTGCTTTGTTGTTTGTTTGTTGTTTTTGTTTGTTTGTGATATTTTTGTTTGTTACGTTGTTTGGTTTGGTTTGGTTTTGTCATGATGCACAAAATAAATATGTGTGCATCCCCTCAGGACCCAATAAGATCTCAACAAGCTGTCCATGTGTCCAGAATAAACACAGGAGAATAGCCAGACATACAACACAGGTGGCAGCATACTGATGTGTTACAGGAACTAACTGTAAGCAAGAATCAGAACACAACTAGCCAAAGTCACAAGATCCAGTGCAAACACTGTACTTTGTATGTCAGATATTTAACCACCCTGAGTACCATCCCATGTTACTGGTGATCTTGGCTGTCCTCATATAGCCACTGCAACCTGGGGTGCTCATGATCCATAGAGCCCTGGGTAGAAGTGCTTACAATCATAGGAAAGCACCATGTGAAAGGCAGAGGAACCGAAAAAAAGTTAATATATCATATGTTTTTATGTTCAAATTTCCATCTCTGAATTTACAAAGTAGATACTTAATTTGCACAGAAACAGTTACAAGCACGAGTTAAAAATTGACTTTGATGTTAAAATAAACATTAATTCCTAAAATGCAGAGGTCAGATGCATGGAGTAAGTATCCTGTTTATACAGTCTAATTTAATTTACAACTTCTCCAACACCAGTCTCCAGGACTCTTTATTTCCATGAGTTATATGAAATAGTAAAATATATGATTACTAGTATCTTAAGCATGCTTCTCAGAATAACCAAGTTCTCGCTTCACCCCTTTTTCACTTCCCACATCAGGGAGTCACTCTTCTATTCTACCAGCCTCCTACTCTCAGGTCTGCCCCAAGATCTATAAATTAGAACTGCAGCCCCCTTCCTCTCAAGATGTTTCCTCAAAATCAACAACTCTTCCTGGATTCCTCCCGCTGACTACATAAATCCCACCCACCATGCCATTGCCTGGGAAGGTGTACACTTGTTGCCACCTCCAGCTGCGATTTGTCCAATGGAATCAACTGTACAGCCCTCAGTGGCAGAAGAGAAGGGTTTTACAGTCACCTCCATCACCTGCTGACAGGTGGGTTGGTATGGGACAGAATTCTGCATCCTGCAGTATGCTTGGCTAGGCCAGGGAATTTCAGGATGCCAAAACAATTCTTTCCAGATACACAAGCTACAGAGCATTTAATAGCTTTGTACTTCATCCAGGGACACTGCAGATGCAAAAGTGCTTTGAATGCAACCAGAGTATGTAGTTTTCTTCAGTCACTAGAGTGCTCTTTGGCTGAATCCCCATTCATCAAGAAAGATGAAGGAATGATACACTAAGAGCAGAGCCAACGTGTACTATTTCTCCTTAAGTGTTGACCCTCATGAGGGAATTGTGGGAAGAAGGAAGTTTTGGTAAACTCTTCTCTCAAATACTGTTCTGTTGTTGGTAAGTAGCTGCAGCTGCAGTAGGCTCTGATCCAATGCTGTCTAGCCACTGAAACCGGGAACATAAAAAAATTAACCAGGGTTGTTTGTTTCTGTTGTTGAGAAGGGACAGATTCAATAGGCAATAAATTTAAGTAAAACGCAGAGAATTGTTATACACAGTTATGAAGACAGTACACCATGGGAAATAAGAAAGATTTAATATTTACTCACTGAGCTTCTCATCTTCACTAATAGCATTTGCAGACCATAAAATCCTGCTTTGGATCCATTTTCTGAAGTTGTAAGATAGTCTCTGTGGTAAATAGGTAGTTAGCCTACTGTGACACAAAAAGACATGAGTTCCAGACTTGGAACCTAAATAAATCACATCCTGGGCAAAAATGTACAGATTTCTTAATCATCTGAATTGCACAACTTTCGGTGGTTTTCTCATAGCTTGCCCTTTCATTGAAAGAAAATGTTTTTATTTTTTCCTTACTAAAAATATAAATGCAGCCTAAACAACTGTTGTGACATTCTTGTCATCCAGATTTATTTAAAAGTGTCTTCTGCCAACTGCAGATACAGAGAAAATACCTGTAGTGTCTCAGTGAATATATCCATTCTAGCAAGGTTGTGAGAGAATGTGGACATTGCAGAAAATTCCAGTTTTATTAAGCAGGTAGGAAAAATTGCAACTGAAAGCAAGGTACTTTCGAAAAGCCTTGTTTACTCCTCTCTTCTTTTTGAAAAAAACCCAACATTTTCTCCACCCTTCAAAATACAATTTTTTACCACAGTCACTACAGCAGATATGTTCCTGTTCATCCCTGATATCTTCTGTTGTTTCAGGTTCTCTTCCTCTGTAGCAACTGACATTAAGGCTGGATAGATGGTGTCTTGGAAGATGGTGTCTTGGAAGACAGTAAGCAATCTCAAAGGTTTTACTAATGCCTGATCTAGCTAATAGTGAAGTCAAAGTCTAGATATGTCAGATATATCTTCATAAACTTCTGTGAAAAAGCTGTGCAATTTACCTTTTAAAGAAAAATAACAGTGGTTATTAATTCTGTAAGAAACATCAAGCAAAACAATCTGATGTACTGTATGTTAAGTGACCAGTGAATCACATCCAAAATTAATAAAACCAGTCAGGGGTGGCCGGCACTATTAACACAACTGTTCTCTGGTTAATTAGACACAATGGTGAAAAGTGAGATTTTGGTGGATACCACAGTGCTTCCTAGAGTAAACTGAGCAGGTTGTTTCACAACGTCAATTATGAGAGATATGAGATTTATAAAGAGAGAGTAAAGGTAGATATAATCAATCCATTTGAAAAATGTACACTCTATTTGACATATTTTGAACATATGTTACTAATCATGTTAAAATCAAATTAGTCAGATTGAATACAGTGAGACAAAAGAGATGTAATTGAATTTTAGAGAGTCTCATGAAGATTTCTCTAGGTTAGGTGAATCCCTAGGATCCAAACAGCATGTTTTATTCTGCTCTTCTGACATTTATTAGCATACAACTGTGCCAAGACATAGGCAGGAACCTGATACACTAAATTATTTTTTAAATAATTGCCTGTATGCTTAATTCATGCTCTTAAATAGATAAACATTGATTCAGTAGATTGCACTGTACAGAATCATTTAGCTTGTCTCCAGCCAGTAGCTTATGGGGAAGCTCAATTCCAAACCAAAGAATTCTAGGAGAGCTTTTAGGGGAAATAATAGTGCTTAAGAAACTGGTCAAAACTCTCTGTGTGTTTTTACCCTCTGGAGACATGTTCTATTTCAATTCAACTCAGCTGTCCTCATCAAGATTTACTAACAAAGAACAACTCTGTGAAAATGACCACAGTATGCTTTAAAACATTGGCAGCAATAACAAAAACATAAAAAAAGTAGTTGTGATTGTGTTCAGCTCTAAGAAGAATTACCTAAGAATAATGAAACCTGTTAAAAATATGCTAAAAAGAGTAACCAAAAGATGATAAAACCTGATAAAAGAGTTAAATCTCTGCCAGTAGCATGAGCACAATCTAGAGACTCTACTGAAGGTAAAAAGGATATGCATGCTTCCTGTCATGAAAGATTTGAGAAAATCAAAAAGGAAGCCAGCACGATTAAACAGTGAAAGAAAGATTAGTAAATGCAAGAAGGCAAGTTTGAACATGTTGGATTCCAAATATGGAAACTAGAGAGGATAGAGCTTTGGTTAAATATAAAAACACAGAAAAGCAAAACAGAAGACTACTTGAAGAAAGTTTGAAAAAAACCGAACAATAAATATTTTTGCAAAGATATCAGGCACAGGAAGTCTGTCAGGGAGTCCAAAGAGCTATTCAGAGTATAAAAGGAGCACTCAGGGAAGAAACAAAACTAATCCTATATTTTTGTGTTCACTGTGGACGCACATGAAAAGTCTCTCAAGATGGAAACTTTCTTTACCAACACCTCATTACAGGATCTGACTCAAATTTCAGTGTTGGTAGAAGAGGCTATGGAATAAATAGGTAAAATAAATGATAACAGTCTGGACCGGATGTCATTCACCTAGAAACTCAGGGATAAAATATCTCAGCTAGTTAAGTGGGATGTTCAGCCCTTGAATTAGAAGTGCCCAAGTGCCTATGGACACAAAAAGGGCAGGTGTGATGCCAGTTTTTAAAATGGGTTCCAGGACAAACCTAATGAGCTAGGGATCAAATCTGTGGGAATGCAGCAAGGAATAGAATCAGCCTACACATGAGCAAATGGTGTATCATTCAGAAGAGCTGAAGGCATTATTGGGAAGGGAGGTTTTGGCTTACAAGGCTCTGGGAATTCTTTGAAAGAGGCAACAAGCTTGTTCTCAGGGGACACACACCTTGTGCTAAGGTAGAGTTATTTTTCTTCTCAGTAGCTGGTATGGGACTATGTTTTAGATTTGTGCTGAAAACAATATTGATAATGCAGAGATGCTTTAGCTATTGCTGAGCAGCCTTACACAGAGTCAGAGCTGTTTCTGCTTCTCACACCACCCCATAAGTGAGTAGGCTGGGAGTGCACAAAAAATTTTGAGGGGACACAGCTGGGACATTTGACCCCAACTGACCAAAGGGATATTCCACACCAGAAAGAATAAGGCCACACTTACAGGGAGGAGTGGACAAGACAGGTGACCCCAAACACACCAGCAAGGTATTCCAGCCCATATACGTCATATTTGATATAAAGCTGAGGGATCAGTAGGTTCAAGTCTTCTGCTCTTCTTGACTTCTTTAATGGTCAGCATCCAAGGAGGATTCTGTCCATTCTGACTTTGATTCCGACCTGTGTGTTCCTGAATCCAGTACCAGAATCTAGATCCTAAAGTCTGCCACTGGGTCTAGCCCAGAACTCCCAGTGCCTGCTCCACAACATCAGTGGTGATGGTGACATAATTATCATCAGGGGGGACTGGGTTCAATAGTGGTTTTGTATATATTTGTATATAATCCATTTTATTATTTTTTTCATTAAAGTTGTTCTAGCTTTCTTTCCTATTTGATGAGTCTCTCCCCCTTATTCCCTTTCTATTCCCCTTTGAGAAGGGAGAGGGGTTAAAAGAGAACTGCCTTGACCCGAAACCTTGACAGAAAGCATGAGACATCATGACTGGATGATAAAATGACAGATAAGATTCAGTGAAGATAAATGTCAAGTGCTGCACAAGAGAAAACAAAAATGTTAACAGACCAGAAACATCAGGGATGAGTTCAAGATTTATAGATGTTTCTATGCTCAGTAGTCAGTAACTATCAGAAAACCACAAAATATTTAAAAGTATTAAGAAGGAAACAGAAAGCATCACTATGCCACAGAATAGACTGTACCCCCTTTCTTCCAAAAGATGAACTAGGAGTTATCAAATAAAACTAGTGATAGGTTGGGTCAAAACAATCAAGGCAACATAGATGAGCTATGAAGCTTTTTGCCACTAAAATTTCAGAGAGTTCATGAAAAACAAAACAGTCAAGGTCTGTTAAAAAAAAAATATCACCCCTGACACAGAAATTTAGGCACTGAGACACAAATTCTTGGAAGTCAGGAGGGTATTTTGGGAAGTAATACTGTAGGCTTTGTCTCTACTGTATGTGTTGTCCTGAAGACTTTGGAGAGACCCAATAGCAGTCTTCCAATATTCTTCCAGTAGATGAGGCTACTGAGAAGATGGAGGCTTGGCCTTCCAACCTGAATGATTTTGTAATTCTATGATTCATTAAGTTTCGTCACTGCTGGAGACAAGCTACTAGGCTAGCTGGGATTTGGTCCAATCCAGTATGCCAATTCTCATCTTATACACATCTATATAACAGAATACACTGTTAGACTCAAGGTCAAACTCAAGCTCACTAGCAGCTCACCATCTCTGCAAGGTGAATGATGCCAAGTGTCACTTATATTTGTAGCTTCAAGAAATAAAATTGTCTTTCTGATTTTTACCTTC
Source organism: Chloroceryle aenea (assembly GCA_013399075.1). Classification (NCBI taxonomy): domain Eukaryota; kingdom Metazoa; phylum Chordata; class Aves; order Coraciiformes; family Cerylidae; genus Chloroceryle; species Chloroceryle aenea. The sequence goes on from VWZY01007047.1 coordinate 96,169, forward strand.
ATGCTTTCAAAAAGAAAAAATATTTAAGTCCTCACAAATAATTTAGATTCAAATATCATATTTGAGCCCTTTAAGAGAAAATCAGTATCAGATTAATAATCCATAAACTGAATGCTTATTTTTTTGGTAAACAATGAAGACAGCAGTTTAATTGGGAGCTTAAAAGCCAGGCATGGGACTGACATATTGCTGCCAAAAATGTGACAAGCAAGGAAAAATGGGAGAAGGCACTCTACTGTAAATTAAAACTGGTTTATAGCTGTACAAAATGTCAGCTATAAAAAATATACTATCTGATATACAGGAAGAGATGAGAAGCTGAACGGAAGAATGTCCACAAATGGAAGTAAAAGAGAAAAAAGAACATGTATATTGTCAGGACATGAGACTACTAAAGCTACGTTCATTTGAAAGAATTTTTTCCCCCAGACTCTTCAGTAAGATATTGCAATACACTCAGACTCACTTTTTTATCTTGGAGGTAGAGGTAATTATTAGGGGGTTACTGTGTTAGAGGAGACTAACAGTCAGAGGAAGCAGCTGAGAACAGGACAATGGACAATCATTTGTATACAACTGATCCAAAAATACTACAATACTACTCTAAAAAGAGCAAGGAAAGGAAGGAGTGAAAGCAAGGAAATAATGACAATAAAACAGATGTTATAAAATCTAACTCGGGAATGTATTGTTTCTGATCTCCTGGGAAGTACAGGAAGGGGAAAGTTAAAGTAGGAAAGCAAGTATTTACTGAAAGAAACCTTATCAAACACACAATTAATCTGAGACATGAAGAGGAGAGGAGGAATGGCTTTTGCTTCATTAGGTGCAAATGAAGCAGAAGTGAATCATGTAAGAGGCGTAACGCAACAAAAGACACATCAGAAAGAATTGGTATAAAGGAATAGCAGAGGTGCACAGGGTAAATCAAGTGGTATTGTTAAGATATTGAGAAGTAGCAGGTGAATAGAGCTGGATGTGAACAGAAAGAAGTTAGCAGGACTCCTAAAAGACAAAGTACTCTGACATTAAAGTAAGGCCAATCAGACTGAATCCAATGACTCCTAAACCTACAGAAAATCAGCTGTGCAGAATATAAACTGAGGTTGGCAAATACTCATGAGCTGTGGAAAAACTGCAGGCCTGGGACATATTAAGGATATGCCACTTTTTTTTCTGTTTCAGGATTCCTGTTATTTTGTGCAGAAAGATAATCCAGTCAGACTCGATGCTTATAAAGCACAGTAAAATTAAATAATCTGATTTGAGTTCTCTTGACTGCAGGGGAGGAGAAGGGGAGAGGGCTTACAGTCAGGAATCACCTGGTCCTCCATGCCTCTTGTTCCTCCTTCTACTGACGGAGCTTCTTACTAGTTGCATGGCCTCCTCTCCAGCACAGAGGAGAAAGGGTAGAAGTGAGTGATCAGACAAGTGCAGCATCATCCCTGCAAGTAGCAGGGCTATGGCTGCCTGTTACTGGGACAAAAAAAAATCACTTGGCCGTATCTAAGGAAGACAATGTCTGGAAAATCATTCTGCTGTAGCAATCCGTCATACTTTTGCTCCTGTTGGCTCCAAGAACCTAGCCCTAAAACAACTGGATGTTGCCTGTTCTCCTTAACTTACTGTGTGATACAATTCTGTTCTTCCTGGACTGCAGAAGTCACCCTGCAGAAAGCTGCTTGTGCTGTGGAAACTAAGCACAAGCAGAATTAATATGGGGTACAAATGATGCAGGCCAAGCAGGTTTGACTTGGAAACCAGGAGTACAATCTAAATACTCTACAAGGTAATGAAGCAAAAGCTCCAAATCTCCAAGTCAGGCAACCTAATTTATGTTAATGGGTAGTAAAGATTGTTGGACACATATCACTGCCAAGGCCAAGGAAGACAGGCTGGTGCTAAAGGCCAGCTATGTGATTAAATGATTGTAACTGGAAGACCTGTTGGATGGAATTAAAGCTAGGGGAGGGAAAGACAGAACAGTTGTAGAACAGTTTTGTTTCTCAGATTTAGTACAATGATTAGATAAATGTACAAATTATCTCTGAATCAATTTCCAGGTCAAGTTCCCTAATGTGGTGGTGTTTTTTTTTTTTTTCATTCACAGCCTTATTTAGACAGTAATAAGAAAACCATCAAAGTGTTTTTCTCAGTATATGACTCCCTTTACTCCCCAGTTCAAAGCTACGTTAGAACTTACATGTCTACCCTTGGCTAAAATAAAATTGGAGGGTTTTAAGAAAAGAAAAAAAAAAAAAAAAAAAAAAAAAAAAAAAAATAGAGAATGTTGTTAGTCCCATCAAAGTACTTACCATTGGCCTAAACTATTTTTAAAGCACTTGTTTAAATTTTAAAGCAGTAAGGGATTAAGAACAAACAGGCATTTCTCATCTTACTTGCGTGTAGCTAATTTTAAAGGTCAAGCACAGCTTTTTTGGTCCCTGAAAAAGCCCTCTGCATTTTTGAAAGTTAAAAAACATAGGCCAAATATTCAGTGGATGTAAAACAGTAAAGCTCGATCATAGTCAATACAGGAGGCCAATTTACACTAGTTGATGTTCTGACTGCTGTTTTGTAAAATTCCAGGACAAAAAGATTACAGTGTTTTAAAGAAATGTATCTTGAAAGAGGAGATGCAGATTTCCCTTATTTGAGTCTCTGCCAGAGGGAATAAAATCCTCATTACCAATCAAGACAGTGAAAACAAAAAGTCCAGTTCTTGTGAGGACAGGTATGTTGTTTCTTTTGGTTTGCAATAGGAAGCTTGACCCTGCATCCAAGAGCTATCTGCCAAGGTACACAGAGCACAATTGTTTGAGAATGACATTCCATTAATTCCAGTAAAGCCCCAACTTAACAGTCATTAGAAAAGAATCACACATGCCTCTGACACAAAAGCTCTCTCAAAAGATTTTAGAAGTCCCTGCTGATTTCCTCTGGACAGAAGAGACAGGTAAACAGCACAGAGTTCCCAAGAACTGAATCAGGATTTTCCTAAAGTTGACTTTAGAATATGATACTGATTACACTATTTTCATCATAAAGTATACAAACTCTTTTTTCTGCAGTATCAGAGAGGAGGTTTGTCAGTTTAAAAAAAAAAAAAAAGAAAAAATTCATTTCTGGAGTGTCTTTTTGTTGATTCTTGCTATGATGATGAAAAAAGAGCTCTCTTGCCAGACCTTCAGCTAGTGCAGATCTGAAAGCTGCTTAACATCTGATCCAAAGGCCAAACAAGTCAATGTTATACCTGATCACTAGAGCAAACAAATTCAATATGATCAGCCTAATCCTACTGCCACAGAAGGTAAGGATGTAAATTTTCAATAGGAGCAGCATCAAATGCTTAGGCTTCTTTTTAGTGCTTAACTGAGTACTTTTAAAGTAATTTCATTAGTTACCATATCATTTAAATTTCCTTGTGTAATGGGCCCATGTGAACCTCATGAAGTTCAACGAGGCCAACTGCAAGGTCCTGCACCTGGGTTGAGGTAATACCCACTGCCAATACAGGCTGAGGGTTGAAGGGATAGCCTTTCTAGAAGGGTCTGTAGTGGTAGGACAAGGTGTAATTGTTTTAAACTAAAAAAAAATTAGATACAAAGAATGATTTTTTTTACAATGAGAATTGTAAAATACTGGAATGTGTTGCCCAGAGAGGTGGTAGATGCCCCATCCCTGGAAACCTGGAAAGGTCAGGTTGGATGGGACTCTGAGTAACCTGATCTTGTTGAAGATGTCCCAGCTCCTGGCAGTTTGGTTGGACTGCATGACCTTTAAAGGATCCTTCCAATACAAACCATTCTATGATTATATGAATTATCTCGAAAGACAGTACAAGCAAAATGTGTAGCTCCTCATTATAACATTTTGCTATTATAGTAATGTTATAATTTTTAATTATTTTATGTCTTCTAGTGATTTTATCACTTCTGATCATTTGCTTCAAAAGAAGATATTTCCAGATCTAGAAGAAGGATTTCTGAATCTGTTTTTTCATCTCTGCTCCTGTGCTGTAATCACTGCAAAGTTTAAAGAGCATATTCATGTGAGAACACTTTATTTTCTAAATATGAACAACTGGAATGTTTGGGTGATTATTTTTCAGAGTGAATTTCTGAAAAGACATGATCCTTCTCAGAAGGCATAGTATTACAGGCTTAAGTAAAAAGAAATAAGTTTTCTCTCACCTTTTTTTTTCCCATTTCAGCAGTGCATGTAAATAATAGCTAGGTTGTGGCAAGTTTTTAACTTCTGTAATAGAACTGACTTGTAATCACAATTCTGGGGTCTAACACATTAAACACGTGATTACTCTTAACAGAAACTGAATGGTAAACAGAATAGTTATGTAAGGAATGCTCCCAATGAATAAAAGTTGAAAAGTATAGGGACAAATAACCATACTCCACTCCTGGCTGAGAGGTTTCTAATTCCAAATTTAACAGCAAGCAGGGTCAGACACAAAGTTGGTCTATACCCCACATATAATAAGTCTTTCCTAGTAGATAAGAACTCTGAGATAATAATTCCATGCACAGGAGGCATTTCAAACTGCATTTTACACACAAAGCAGTTAAGTCCTCTTGGTGTATTTATGTTATCATATTCTGCTCTTTGCCACTAAAAATGCTGATTGTTTTCAAATTTGTAAAATGATGGTGTTTAGCTTTGCTTCTTCTTGGGCATTTCTGTTCTAAGGTGACTCTCCTCTTCTGTTTTTACTCTGTTCAAAAACACTAATAAATCTGTGTAATAATTAACATACTTTAACATTTTTTTGTTTGTAGTCAGTGATACATACTTAGAGACTGGATTAAATATTATAAATACACAAACAGAGTGGGAAACTATGTTCTGGGCAAAGCATCTTTATTATCTCTGCTTCCTCAAGAAACAGTAATCATATAAAATGTCACCATATAAGGAACCCCCAGAATTAAAACACTTGAGTCATATGCAGAGATTTCAGCTGTTCTGGCATGCATTTTCCAGCCTATGAAATACTAAAATCAATACTATTCTGCTTTTATGAAAATATTTTTAGGATGTAACGTCAAGGACTAAGGATACCAGGAAAAAAAACAAACTGCTGTTTAGTTGCCCATTCGTTAGTCAGGACATTTTATCTCATTATGCATCTGTCCCACACATTAAATGAAAGGAGAAACAGTAAATGGATATATAACTAGACATTCAATACACTTAATTCATCAAAAACATGTAAGTGTGGTTTCAACAGACATAGTATATGTACTATTTATTAAAATCTGGAATATTAATACAATACAGTCTAACAGTCAGACTTTCTGTAGAGAAATTCCTATCTTTTTTACAAAGGGGGAAATGGTGGAGAATTTTCTGATTTTTAAATTAAGTGACATGTCCTGGGAAAACCCCTAAACTCAGTTCTTCAGCATACAAGCAGACCTGAGCTTGAGCTGCTAGCCTCACTTAAACAGCTAGCAGCTAAAGGTGGCTTACACAGCAAGCCACCAACACCATTCCAGAAGGCCAAGTCCATCCTGTTTATTTTTCTTTCCCATCGTTAAAAGCTTGTTCTTTGCTGAGTCTGGAAAGCAAAGACAATATACACATGTTTTTCCTTCACCTTCCACTTCCACTATCATGGCTCTGAAAGCTTTAGGTCATTTGTAGTTCTGCATATACCTCTATAGAACAGGACAGGTTCACCCTCAGGTTCTTCATGTTCAGATAGTATTTTAGCAGATTGTTAAAGTCTTCATAGATAATACAAGTGCCAGAAAAGAAACTGCATTTTTTGCAGTTTCCAATTTAGACAACTCAAAGACAGTTTCATGAGACAAAAGAAAACACATTTTTCTAGGATAAATTGTTGATTTGTAGCAGCCTTTGAGGAGGTATTAAAACATTTAACACAGATACAAGAAAAATGTGAAATGAAAATGGAACATATTAGGCAACCGGGTTATTTCCATCTCCCTGTATAGTTATTATAAACCTTTTTCTACTCATCCTGTAGATGTTCTGTATGTCCGGAGACAGAGCGGAGCCTCCTTCCAGTATGCAAGTTCCCCTTGTATATAATTCCTTTCCTGACAAATAAGAAACCTAAAGACCTAAAGTGGTTACTGAATGCTTATGTAGGCCCAGAATTCCAGAAGTGAATGCTGCCATTTGTCTCTTCCAAATTACCATGAATTATTCCTCTGTGCATTCAATGGAGATTGGATTAACACAGCTATTCTGTTTAAAAATCAAACCTCAGCATCGGTCACTTGCAGTGCTCTAGTAGCTAAATTTATAGTATCTTATCTTGCTGCGGAATCTTTGCTGTGTTCCAGGACCATTTGTTAATGTCAGTGCAGTCATTGAAAAGGCACAAGTTCATTATATTGTTATTGTACATACAGCATAGCAAAAAACTAAACAGAAGGGCAAATTTTGATCATGTGACTAAGTACATAAATCAAGAGTATTTCCACTGAGTAAAATGAAATTGTTGCAATAGTTCACCAAAGAACTCATTTATTATTGTGGCACCCACAGAAATAGCAGTGGACATGTATACAGTGAATAGAGTATATAATATTTTGTACATTTAGATTTGTCTTAAAAAGCAAATAGGAAAAGATCAAGAATACGAAGGCATTTTCCAATAGTTTACCACACAAGTAAATCTAATATGGACCCTAAACTTCTTAAAATAAGAAATTTAGTTGGCTAAAGGAATTTTTCAGTAGGATGAATATATTTTACTTTTCCTCATTTAGCTTTGTAGCATTTTTTCACTACTCCACTTAGTCCAGGAAAACTGGCAATTGTGAAAATAGATTTCTTAAAATTGAGTGCAGTCATTTTTAATCTCATGCTTTGGCAGCGGTGCAGGTTTTGTAAAATGAACAGAGGTGAGACCCATTACTAAATCCATCCTATAATATTTTCCCTCTGGATCAGAAGCAGGATCAGTTTCCAAGACCATTCTTAGTTCTTCTGTTTCTAGTATTCTTTCACCTTCTCAGCGTGTTGAGATAGGCAGTCCTGCCTGAGGATATCTGAACATGTCTGAAACATCTCAGGCCTGACACATGTCTTATCTCCCCTAGACAAAAACAAAGCACAGAGAGAAGTGTTTTAGACTGTTGAAGATTTGGTTTACATCACAGCACCAGCGAAGGATCAGTCTCTCTTATTCCAAATGTATGAACACGCACATTTTGAAAGATCACTTGTCAGCATTATTGTCTTGTAAAAAGACAAGCTTAAGATAGTCTCAACCCCTTTCAACATAATGTAGTCCATCTGTAGCTTACCTTTACTATCTAATGAGGTCTTTTTCCCGATTCACAGCATAGTAACGTATGATATATGAAGAACGTACAACACCTACTGAGCCTTATGGTAATGAAGAGATTTGCCAGTACCTTGTGCAGGCTAAGGAAAACTCTTTTTGTCCTTATATCATTTGCCTCACCCACTACAACCCATATCAAGCTGTTCTATTGCTGAAGGAATATATAGGATCTTATAAAGAACATTGGTGGCAATGCTTGAGAGGGAAATATTTTTCATAGTTGCAGAGAGGCATCACACACCTGTCTATAGGCACATACTCGGATATTTATTTTGTGAGAAAACCAGAGATAAAAGAATTTCATGCACTAACATTCACCCAACAGCAAGGATTACTATCCTCCTTCTGACAGGACAGCAAAATATATCCTCGATCTCCATCTCTTTCTTCCTGAAATTCTTTACTACAAGCACAACGTATCATCCTATTCATATACTGACTAAACACCACACAGGTATGATTTCTTCACCCTGTTCCTTTTGAAGTCTGATCCAGGGTATCAGTCCTGTGTGTTTTGCTGGTTTCCACATTTAGATGGCTGCTGGCCGGTTTATATTTGTACATCCTTGTGTGAATATTGCAAATCTTATTGTCCTTGCTTTAAAAAAAATTAGCCTTTGGCCTACCAGACCAAGCAAACCAGACTTTCTATTCTCTTAAATAAGTCTTCTTCACTGGTGTAATTTAATAACCTCTTCTTAAGCCAGGTTTAAAAGAACTCTTCTTCCATTATTATAGATGAGAACCTAGGAGGGCCTCCTGCCTTGACTCTTTCTATTGATGCAGCTGTATGTGTGGTGGACCAGATACCATATCTACCTTTTTTATACCTACAGATGTCTCTGAAATATATAAAACCACGGATGATCTTTACTTTATTTACAAGGCTTCCTTTCACTAAAAAAGGTCACTAATGAAAACCACTGTTTCCCCCATTCCAAGGTTTTCTGCCTTTTAGAACTGGATTTAATATTTAATTTTAGAAAGAAAATGAATGTCTTGAAAAAGTAAATGTGTTAGAGAAGATGAAGCAAGCAGATCAAAGCTTTCTATTTGTCACTAGCTGCAGAGTGCAATAGTAGAGCTCCGGGATCTTGCACTGCCAAGGGAACAGCAACAAATTTCACGGCCAGGGCCACAAGGGAAGAAGTTGGCAAGAAAACACTCCTTCTTCTCCTATGCAAACACATAGACATACAGGGAAGGGGGGATGGCTAGGGCTCAATATAAGAGCGGAGGAGAAAGGGCCATTTGAGCAAAGAGAGTTAAAGCTCCCTGGGAAAGGCTGCCATTAGGGGCAGCAGAATTTGTTGATGCCATCTGTCTCCTGACAGATTTAACAGCATCATTCCCAGTACCAGCCTGAAGTGTGCTGTTCGCATCACTACATAAGCTCAGCTTCTGTCCATCAGAAAGAACATGCCTCCTTTCATCCTCTTTTTAACAGGCTAGGCTATGATAGTAGATAATGACGTTTATTGAAGTCATGGTATGATTTTCCTATAAGAGGCACAAAGAAGGTTAAATTATTAGTCTAGAGAAAAGATAAGCAGGTATGTGTTACATATGTAACAAATAATGAAGCACCAAAACCAAGCTCGGTGCTCTTCTGTAAATTCTACAGTAATTACAGAACACAGGGTAGATAAATTATATTAAAAGGTTGTTTGTTTAAAATAAAAAAGTACTTGCATTTTACAAGATGCCTAGATAGCTTGTGAAATTTGTAGCAATGCAATAATTAAAGAATAACTTCAGAAAAAATAAATAAGACTAAAATAAAATGGATAGCAAAAATACCTGCATAACATTTTCTCTCTCTTTCTCTCTCTCACTTGCTTTCTTTATGCTTTCTGAAATAACCATTCACTGAACCTAGGACTAAGAGTGAAAATATGGCAAAGAACACTGACTGTTAGACAGTATTGCATGATGTGGAGAGAAAGACAGACAGAAAGAAAGACAGGAAGACAGAAAGACAGACAGACAGACAGGGCTGGACTCTGTAGAGAAAGATTTGTCACTTGAATCTGTCATTCTAAAAACAAAACTTCAAATTCATATTACTTCATAAATGAAATCAGACTGAACTGCATTTCCTTTTAATAATGACTCTTTAAAATTAGTGAATGACTTAATAGATTAAATATATTAAATGATAACTGCTACTCTTTATAAAATCTTAAGAGAAAAGAATAGGAATATACATCATTCTTTCACCATAGAGGTGGCACTTTTTCATGTCCAATTGAAGAACATTGTAGGGGTTAACCCCACATGAAACCAGTCTGAGAAATGACTGTATGTGTCACAGCTCTCCAGTTTGCATTATTTCCAAAACTGGGAGGCAGGGGGAAAGCTCATCTTCACATTTGCTGCTTATCTATCCTGTCAGAGCTCAGGGCTTGTACATGGATTAGTACTGACATCTTAATGAAACTGAAAATCAATGAAAAAATAGTATATTTCTGTATTTTCTTATTCAAGTAAACAAACAGTAAACCAAACAGTCAGTTTGGGAGATTTAAACTTTCCTTCAAAACTAATTTCAAACATTTCTCATCATTCTAACTGGAAGGCTAACTGTGCCTCTGGCTCTGAAGAGGGCCTCTATAGCTGCACTGAAAACATCCTAATCACACCAAGTCCTTTCAACTGGAGAAAAAACCACCAAATTTCTACCTTTCTTTTCTCTTTATTTTTAAAGGAATATCTAAAGCAAATCCATGGTCTCCTGCAAAAGGTCTGGACTCACATTGCCTTGTCTCCCCATCCTCCCTTCCTCAGCATTTTAAAAGCTTTAGCTGAGTGTTTATAACAAGTGTAATAACAAGATAACAAGAGCAGACAGCTTCTCAGTGCACCATAACCTCTTGTTGACATAGTGAAATTTCACTCCGTCAGTGAGCTCCTACACCAGACAACCTTCTAGTCAAGTAGAGAATACTTCAGCATGAGGTCATTTCTGTATTCTCCATTTCTTTCATGTTAGTAGAATGCTTTGATTAAATTTCCAAACCTCAAAAGGAAGTAAATTACAGAATTAACGTTGACTCTTACTGCACAGGTGCTGTGGTTGGGCATTTCCTGAACACATGTTTTTTGAAACTGTATTTTTTTTTTTCAGTATAATTTGCACAACCTATTTTTAGTGCATCCATTAAAAGAGGCAATCCAAACCACATCTTTAGGCCTTGACCCACTCTCTGGGCCCAGGGTTAATGGTAGAGGATGGTTTATGCATCCACACAGCAAACCTTTCTTCCTTCCCCAGAAGAGGGGGGAACTGCCTGCTGCGAATGGGTCCTGGCTTGTACTATTCCTCTGGCTGAGCTCAGGCCTGAAGAACACCAGTTGTCTGGTCCAAAATTGTGCCAAAGCAAGTGCTAAAAATTAAATACCAAAGACCACTGCATGCCAGTACTTGAGCCCATGCTTTGTCTTTGGTTTGGTTTTTTTTTTTTTTTTATGAGTGTACATATTGCCAGTAGGTTGGGCAGGGAGATCAAAAAGCAGTAGGGAAAAGAAAGAGCTATTTATGGTAAAGGATAACTTTGGCCCAAGAACAAACATATATAAATTAACAATGAATATATTTGGCTTCAATTTAAAAGAAGGTTTCCAACCATGAGGTGAGTCAAATTCTAAACCAACGTTCCCATAGATGAGTAGGGGCGAGAAACTTAACTCATTTTATACTGGAACTGGATAAACCCTTTTAGTCCTTTCCACACTCCTAATGCAATTGGACTATATCAAAAAGAAAAGTGATGACATAATATGGCTCTGAATTCACTGTACCTGATAACTGTACCTCTCCTTTTCTTCAGACTAAATGCACTATAAAAACAAAAATTAGAGTCAGCTTTTTATTGAACAGGAATAGTCTCAGTTTTCCCTGTAAACAGTGAACATTTATATCCAATCCCACTTACACAATGTTTTGTTTTAAAATTAACCCATTTTATCATGAAACTCCCTGGGGTTGTAATTACTGTGAATAGGATGACATAGATTAATGCATATCAAGAGATGTAGGCAACAAATCTGGGACCAGAAATATTTATTTCTTATACAGTTCTCATCTCTAAATTACTGAAATCAAAACATGAATATAACAAGGAGCTACTTAAGTATGGTAAAAATGATAAACTATGTTATTTTCTTTGGAAATAGAACTGTACAAGGAAAATAATATGGGGTCTTTTGAGCTTGTGTAACTATAACTAATGCATTAGGCTACACAAACTGATATCATGACAGGCAAACAACACTGCCTGGCTTGGTGACTGTAGTTTATAATTGTATTCTTTTTCTCCCAAAGTGAAAAACAGGGCAAAATGTGAGGGAAGTTAAAAATCATAGGAATGTTGGGGAAATAATGATTATTTAATATAGTAACTATAATTCCTTGTAACACTATAGGCACTGAGTTTTACACTGTCCATGAATATGTTTCCTGGAAGTATGAGCTCCAGTACTTTTGAGTCATCATGACAGTGCTTCTGGCATTCCTGTTTAAGAACTAATGACAAATCTCCCTGTCCCTTAATAACCGGAAGCCCAGGATACTGATAGGTCTCATAGTATAAATGTGGGGATAGAATTTAATTCCTAGAAGTCATATCAGCTAGAGCATCTTGAAGAAATCAGTATCTGTAGGATAAATGACTACTCTTTTTTTATCCAACAAATCAGAGGGCACTCCACAGTAGATGGCTGGTGTACTTCAGGAAAAGAGCATTCTTCACAGTTAGGACTACTAACTGCACTGCTCTCCAATCCACCAAGAAAACCCAGTAAAGAAATGCCTGCAAATTAATTGACCTCATAGTCTGGATATTCATTTCAGAAAGAGGTCAAAGGTGTTATTTGGATGTTGGTAAATTGAGCCATGCTGAACACTGTTGAACTAGTAACTACCATGGCACAGTGTACTATTTTCATTGAACAGGAATAGTCTCAGTTTTCCCTGTAAGCAGTGAACACTTACATCCAATCCCACTTGTTTTAATTTAATTTAATTTGTTTTAATTTACATGCAAACTCAAGGCTTGGAAAACAGACAATGTGTCCTTTCCAATATATACTCTGGTATAAATTTTCGAATATATACTCTGGTCTCTTTCTGACCAAATGCCAAGAACAGTTGGATGGGCACCATTCATCCCTTCAGCCTCCCTCACCATAGAAGGAAACAGGCCATCAGAGTAATCACAGTGCACTCCAGCAGGTCTCCCTGATCTGGACAACTGTAAAACTTTCAAGATCACACATATAAGTAATTCCCCAAAAGCAGAGGTAGTGTTTTTAAATACAATCGCAGATGAATCAGATCCTCTCAGCACACATTTGAAAAAAACCTGTGAGCTAAGACCAAAACCAAAAAATCTTTGGATTGCTGCTGTCTTCTGGTCTTCTTGGAACCCTGTTGACTGCAAAAACTTTACAAGAGTTTCAAGAAGCCTCGCATTTCCATTAACATCTATTAACATCTGGAGGGTCATCAGAAGCCAAAGGAGGATTGCTAAGGATTACAAAACTCAAGCAGCGTTAGTTATGTTCTCCATGTATCATTTATTTTCTAGCTGAGAACTCCCTCATGCCAGTGAGATCTTCAGTTGTTCTTCTTAGGCTGCTTTAAAACTGTTGCCTGTTGAAAGAATAGTAGAAATAAGTTTTCATGTAAGTTAAGAAATAGGCACTCTTTAGCAGCTACAACTATGTTTTTACAGGCTTTGATTGAATTTTAATAGCATTAGTGAAACTTCCTATTTCAGACTTGTCTTCCTTGCCAAAAACTTTTCTTTGTAAAACAGAGTATCTTTTGCTTGCTAACTATTCTGCTGTAAAATCCTAATGGAGATAAAACTGTCATTTTAGTGCAAAATAAAACAGCAAAGACACTAATAGGCAGAAGCAGTAGGCTTTTAATAAAAATCTGACATTCATTCTCTCCGTCAATATTTCAGACCAGAATGGTAATCAGATGAACAAAGCCTGCCTTCCTTCCTGTGAAAACAAAGACTACACTCTAGCTTTGTCTATCTGCTTGTCTCCATCGTTCCTTCTAGGCAAATAAATCTCACACACAACCATATAACTCTAGTCTCCTTCACTGGCACTTCTTGAACAGATTTCCAATAGTCTGAAGCCACCTGGCACCACTCCTATGCTGCACTTTGCTGATTCATTTTCCTGCATCTAGCTGGCTTTTGAATTGCACAATTTTTTAAAGAAGCATCATAACGATGTACTGAGATACTCATACTGTCATTTCAATAAATGCATTTTTTAAAAAATAAATAGCTATCTCTACTAATCCAGAATATTGCATTTATCCCCAGATGGTCTGCCAATCAGCCTGCCAAATGAACTGGCCAGTTAGTTATTTTACCATATAACAACACCATTTTCCCTAATATCTCAGTCTGTACTAATATATTATGGAGAATCAGTTACATGGAAGTGGCTTTTTCACAAATTAGTCTTTAGAGTCAGATCATGTGAATGAAAAAAAATGCATCTGAATCCTGGGCTTTTCTGGTGCTCAGTGAAATAAAAGTGGCTCCATAGTGTTGTAGGTGTCCCCATGGACCTAAGTCTGGTTGAGTCATTCACTTGTGGATTAGCAACGCTGAATAACCACACCACAAGATCTCCTTGTCATTTGTATAAAGCACAAAGGATGTATGGTGCTTAAAAGAAACCAACAGTCACTTTGGTAACTGTTAAGTGTAAGAAAGCTCAATTAGAAATTCAAAATATGTACTTTGATCCAATATTAAAGTATTAATACTCAGTTGTGGTTGTGCTCTGAGATCAGAATATATGAGTTCTCAATCACAGAATAAAACCTAGTACATTTTGTGGTAACAAAGATAGGGAAGGTCTGTTAAGGACATAGTTATTTCAAAGGACATAGTTATCTCAAGGTATTTCCTCAACATTAAAGTAATTCTTTTTATTTTGGGGGGGATATTGCAAGTTTGCAAGGTTTTTCTTTCCTGTAGAGAAGTGAGTCTCTACAATCAAGTACTTCTGTAAATAAAAGCTTGAGGGCACCTTTCAGTTTCTTGGCTCTATATACGTCAATTTCAGCTCTTAGTTTTTATTTCTGTGTGCTTGAAGTAGGTTAAGAAAGCTTGTACCTATTGCTCTATGTCCTTAAAAAAGACCAGGGGGAGAGTTAACTGAGCTAATGCTACAGACTGAGCCTCCTTGCCAGCAAAGACCTCCACACACTCTTGGATGGGCTCAGTGTGTTATCTTTCTGATACATAAACACTAGTGTTTATCTTCACAGCTTAGATTGTTTCATAGGAGAAAATTTTCAAAGCTGGTGCAGAGAACTTTTTAACCCAGCAACTTCCGTGGCTGAGGTTGGATCTGTGTACTGGGTTTGTTTTGTGTGGCAGGGTTTTGGTAGCAGGAGAGGGGCTACAGGTGTGACTCCTCTGAGAAGCTAGAAGCTTCCCTGGCTCCAAGTTTGACCCACTTCTGGTCAAGGTTAAGCCAGTCAGTGATGGTGGTATTGTCTCTGAGATGATGTATTTAAGTATTATAGTTACAGTATTTAAGAAGGGAAAAAAACTGCTGCTGAACCTGCAACAGAGAGAGGAGTGCAATGTAGGAGAAACAACTCTGCAGATACCTAGGTCTGGGAAGGGAGGGGAGGAAGTGCTCCAGGAATAAGAGCAGAGATTCCCCTGCAGCCCATTATGAAGACCATGGTGATGCAGGTTGTCTCCCTGCAACCTGCGGAAGTTAAGGGTGGAGGAGATGTCCAACTGCAACCTGTGGAAGAGCCTACACCAGAGCAGGTGGATGTGTTTGGAGGAGGCTGAGACCCCCTGGGAAGTCCCTGCTGGAGCAAGCTCCTTCCAGGACTTGTGGACCCATGGACAAGAAACCCACGCTGGAGCAGGTTTGCTGGCAGGACTTCAGAGCCTGTGTGGGACTCATGCTGGAGCAGTTCATGAAGAACTGCAGCCTGTGGGAAAGACTCATGTTGCAGAATTTCATGGAAGACTGTCTCCTATGGGAGAGACCCCACACTGCAGCAGGAGAAAAGTGTGAGAAGGCCTCCCCCAAAGGAGGAAGGAGTGGCAGAGACGTATGATGAACTGACTTCAACCCCCATTCTGTGTCCCTCTGGGCTGCTGTGGGGGAGGAGGTAGAGAAGGTTGTGAGTAAACTTGAGCCCAGGAAGAAGGGATAGGTGTGGGGAAGGTGTTTTTAAGATTCGGGGGGTTTATTCTCACCCAACTCTAATCTGATTGGTAATAAAATGATAGGTTTTATCCCCCAGGTCAAGTCTGTTTTGCCCATGACCATAAGTGGTGAGTGATTCCTCCCTGTCCTTGTCTCAACCCATTAGACTTCTGTTGTTTTCTCTTCCCCGTCCCACTGGGTGGGGGAAGAGTGATCACACAGCCGTGTGCTGCTTAGTTTCCAGTTTAGCCTAAACCACAACAATCTTATTCTGCATATTCCCAAATTCTAGCTGTTCCAGCCAGCAACAAAGCTATCAATATGCTGAGTTGGGTCCTTCTTACAGCTGAAGCTAGAGAAAGCACAGCAGATATTCCATAAAATTTCATAATAAACAGCACTTAACAGCCATTTCTCACCTGCAGAAGACCGTGAGACTCTTCCATTCACACTAGACTGAAAAGGCATCATTTATGCCTCAGTTATTGCTATTTCCAAATATGCGGACAATCCTGCTGAGTAGGTGGAACCAAATCTTGTGAAGAGCTGAGAACACCAGCACTATTTCCACAGCTTCCCTGTGGAAAAACGGGTTTTCACAGAATTATGACAGGAGCCTGTGTTCACCCTCAAGCATTATGAAATGAAAATGAGATACACCATGAGAAAAATGAATGTGGTTTGCAGTTCTGCTTTGGAAACCTGCTACTCAATGTGCTAATGGTCCATGGCTAAACAAATCTCACTTGGTATATCAAAAGTTGGTACTACATTGGAAATGAGCATGACTAATAAAAACATGGTTTCTTATGGGTTATGGACATAAGTTATTAATGAGTTTAAATTATTAACCTCTGAATTTCATAGAAAAGACTTCCCAAACCATACTGAGGTCAATGTCAGCAACAATACACTCACAAATCGACAATGTAAAGGAAGAGATGAAAAGTGCATTATTCCACTCTAGCTGTCCTTGTTTAAACAAAAGGACAGGTTCAAGAACTCAGATCGGGGATAGAGAGAAAAGGTACTTGATGCCAAAGTGGTAGAGAAACTAAGTAGGCCCAACAGTCTTATCCTCTCTGCATGACTATCAGTAAGGTAACTGGACCCAGGTCATCCACTAAACCTTTCCTGTCATGATTGACAGTGGACTGTGATGGAGCTCATGGCAAGGAAAGACCAGAAGTGTTTTCCATAAGGTAGGTAACTGCTATGACAGACCGCTCTTTCACACTTCCCAGGGCTTCTCCCCATGAGACTAAACCTATCATCTGTTCTATGGAGGAAATATGCCATAACATTTTAATTTCCTGGCCCTAATTGCTAAATGTGCAGACAGTGGAAGGAGCTTTTTTTGACCACCACTAGGTGATATACAGAATATCTTTTCAGTGAATGTGTTCCTTGATTTTTTTATTGTTACAGGCTTCATCCCTTTCACTGCTTGGCTATTTCTTGAATCATTCATAACCTTTTGAGGAAGAGACTATTACTATATGCGTATAAAAGTCTGACAAAGCTCAGAGGGTAGCACAAGAACTTCTAAGGCAATTCAGTGTGTTAATAATAAAAAAATGAAAACAAAAAAACCCCAAACAAAATACCAACAAAACAAAACAAACAAACAAACAAACAAACAAACAAACAAATCCAAACAAACCTGTAATGAATTAATCATCAGTGTTATGCTGGAAAATAAAGTTATCAACCCCTTTTTCTGGATTGGATGCAGAGGCACACAGAGATTAGATGTTTATCTGCCCTAAACTGAAACCTAAATACACAGTGGGGTTGGCAATGGGTTCAAATTTTTTCTGCACCTGAATAGCTCATCTTGATTTTGGCAGAAACCTAGCCTTTTGAAAATTTACCACTAAATCTAGATTAAAATGAAAAAGACTTTTTAAATGAAATATTTTACTGTGTTCTCTGAGCATATCTAATATCGATGAATGACCATGGACTTGGACAGACTATTCTTTCCTCATTCTGCATGCTTTTTAATCATCACCAAAGATTTCTGTCTCTGTAAATGCTACTTTCATAAACCACTCTTCCTCCCCTTTAATGCACACTCAAGATTTAGTCTATGATAACCTAACAGCTATCTTCTCCGAAGAGGACTCAAATTCTGTCCTTGCTGCCGGGATGGATTTGCCAGCAGGACTCCATGCAGTAAATTCAAGACTAATACATTATTTACACAGGATGCAAATTGCAATAGCATGTTAAAAGTTCTAAAGGATCACCTTTACGCAAGCGTTAGGAGGCACTGCTCAGCAACTTTTCTGTGGCTGGAGCAGGTAAAAGTAGTTTCCAAGCTGTAGCTGAAATGCTCGTTCCAGTGCCTAACTTGTACTCGCCGGTTATGGAAAGGCAGCACAGCAATGGAAATCGCGGAGTGGGAAGTGCCTGCCTGCCTGCCGGGTGTGCACGCCGCTGCCGCAGCTGGGTGCTGCTGCGCTGAAAATACTCGCCGCTCGCTGGGAGCTCCGCCAGTCATCCGAG
>VWZY01007047.1:114909-125184 GCA_013399075.1 Chloroceryle aenea
TCCCTCAAGCCGTCGCGGAGAGCTGCTCGGTACCGTCGCGGGGGTCCCTGCCATTTCTCCAGGTTGTTCAGAGATAGCAATCTCTGCTCTGTGCATGTTTTTAAAGGAAGGACGAGGACAGACACAGTGGAAAAGTCACCCTGTGACAAGAAGCAGCTCAGGGAAACTAAAGAGAAAAAGTTTAAGACTTGAGTTTGCAAGATGCCGGTGCTCTCCATCCTGGCTGACCTCTGGGAGAGCCGGGCTATGAGCCTGGGTTCTGACAGAGAACAATGCATGGACACGCACACTGCCACTCCTGTGCTGGGGGCTTTTGCTTTCCCTTCCACTTCTTGGTTAGAAGCAAGATACTTTTTGCCTTCATCTGTTTCTTGGCGATTGCTGGGTCAGCCACATACCAATAGCCTGAAGACACCTACCTCATCATACAGTCTTGGAAAAGGCATAAAATATATATATGTTTTAAAGAAGGCATAGACTTTACTGAACTCTTTCGGGCAGTTAAGTAGTTTTTCAAGAGATGTTGGGTATTAGAAATACTTGCTTTTTGAAATATTTAAATCTCAGCTGGCCAAAACAGTGGACAATGTACTCATGCTTAAGGAATTATAACTTGAAGATGTAATTTTTGAGATGCTGAAGTACAGTGAAGTATTAGTTTAAATGATCAATTTTGAATTCCAACAGCATATATTCATTGCTGTTATTCCCTTTAGACGGCTAAAGAAACCTTGCACCTCAAAGCTGTTGTTTCAGACCCTGTACCCAAACTTGGTCAAATACGCTGAATAGATTATTAGTTGGCAAGGGTATCATAAAAAGTAAGAGCCGTATTTATGTCTTTACTTATATGCATTCATTTAGCATTGGAGTGGATAACAACAAGGTTACAAGATGTTATGCTAGCCCACAGAAACACATCTGTAGGACAGTTTCTTCAGAGAACAAGAAATTGTTCAGAAAAAAAAACCCAAGGATTTAAGAGTTCAAGTGGTCAAGTGTTTTATTTCATATGAACTGTAAACTTCTAAAACCAAGACAGTACTTCTGAAAATTCCTGGCAAAGCAGGAACAGTCTCCCTCTTCCAATAAACTGGGAAAGACAGGCAGTCTTGGCATTCAAGACCATATGGCTTGACTCAGGGGCTCATGAGCTGTAGACTATGAAACAGCTTCTTGTCATGGTGGTGAAGCATCTGTCAGGCTTCAAGCAGTTACGCTTCCTGCTTTTTGGAGGCAGTGACAGACTCTTAGCTATCCAAAGGATTGTTTCCTTAATTTTAAGGATTAGCAAACAAATGTGATACCAAACCATTAATCATTCTGAGGGGATCAGGGCAGAAGACGCTTCGAGAAAGACTTTCGAGAAAGACTTTCCACTAAAACCATGGAGACCTTTGTGCAAAGAACAAGTGAAGCAGACACAAGAATGAGGGTTTAAGCTCGTTGGGGCACTCAGCACATTAGGGCACTTGGGACATGAAAGTAAATTTTTATCTTGATGGTCTTTTGTGATTAGTTTTGCCATTTCTAGTCTGGTAATTGGTGTAGTGAAAAGAACATGATTGGGAAGGCATGAAAGAAGTTAACATTTCTTACAATAAAATACTTGGCAACAGACATAATAAAGAAAGTGAGAACCATTATATGACTGAGCCTTGAAAACAGTAATATGTGGATAGTGCGTAAAATAAATCAGGGATTTTGATGTTTGAGTTAATGTTACACAGGGATAATAGATAACCACTGTGGCTGAAGGAGTAGCTGAGTCATGTGTTAGTGCAACAAAAGTGCTGAAAGAGAAGAGTTGTGCTGAATGTTGGACTCAAAGTGAACAGGTTGGTCAGTTTATTTAAATCAGCCCTAACCTGAGAAACCACAGGAACTGCAGAAGTATGTTCCCCAACAGTGTCTGTCCTAGAAGGACTGCTTCCTGAAACTATGCAGTTTAATAAATATGTAATCCTCTGTTTTAAACGTACTAACAAATCCTGGATTTTTTTTTTTTTTTTTTTATACTAATGCCTTTAAAAATGTGATTAAGCATTTAGGGTCCAGCTGTACAAATCCTTTTTCAATGGGACTATTTCCATGAATTAATCTTATTGAAGGATTACTTGTATGAGAGGATTTGCAGGCTCATATACTTAGTAATTAAAACTATTATCAGAAGTGAGTTTCTGTCATTTTGCATGCTAATATTATAGTAAATAAAATATCACTGATGTCTGGAATGCCTGTTACGTTTTGAATAAAATGTGTTTGTGTAGTGCTAATGTGATACAATCTTGCAAAAACATGAAGCATATTTGCAATTTGTTTGCCATTTGTTTGATTTGAAGGCAAACTAAGAAATATACTGCAAGGAGGGGTCACTCATGGACCTAGCTAAGAAGGCTGCTGATGTTCAGGTATCACAGCTACTTGGTTCAGGCAATTGATACTCAGTAGTGGGTTAGATGCACAACCTCTTAGAAACCTCAGTACTAGAAGTGTCTTAGAGTTCAGTTTGGTCTTGTTTTGTTTTTTTGTGTTTTGTTTTTTTCTTTTTTTTGTTTTTGTTTGTGTTTTTTTGTGTATGTGTGTGTTTATTATTTATTTATGAATATGCACATTATTGCTCATAGTCAAGTGACCTTCTTAGGTTATTCTATCTCTAGTATGATTATGTCACTGAAGTGGGAGCCTCTGCAGAAATTGTTATGGAATGGTACCTGGAATTAACAAATGAATTGCCCACTCCAGTCTCATATTGGCAGGCTAAATCAGAAACACAAAGCAAATATCCGAGGGCAGGCTAAATCAGAAACACAAAGCAAATATCCAATGCCTTGGTGCAAGCTTGCAGAGTAAGTATTTTAGAGGAAATAGTGAGCCCCAATCTCCAATCTTTCTTGCTCATTCTGAAAAAAAAAAAAAAAGAGCACTAATCACTGGAAGACATCTAGAGCTCAAGGCAGGGGTAGATCTGCTGCACATCAGATAGAAAAAGAGAGCTTTCTGTGGCCAGATAGCTTTTGTGCTATTCACATTGAGCAATGGACTCGGGTCTCTCTCTTTTCTCCTTATTCTGACTCGGCTTAGGGGCAGCCAGTTTGCAAGTACTGCAGCTGGAAAGAGCATCCTGGAATAAAATGTCATATGGAAAATAAACAGCAGATGACCTGGAAGACTACAGGGTGGGGAAGCATTCTGTAAGGTGTGTTTAGTGATCTTTTTACTTTTCTTTTTTTCTTCTGCTTGTATTGTGCACCTGTAAGTTTTTATCTCCATGAACTATGCAGCATTTGACTGAGACCACTAATCTAGTCTGTTTCTGACACAGTTCTGCTATCACACGGAAATCTGCTATCTGCTTTTGTGCACTGCATGTCAGTTGTCCAGGTAGAGTTCTGCAAGCTGACAGTGCCATTCTCCAAGTTTTGTTATGTGATTTAATGGTATGCTGGCTCATGTAATCGCCATATTGTATGAAAGTTAAGAGTTGGCAAGATTCAGCACTTGGCTTCTGGTAGGCAGTGCTCAGTATGCAGTATGTAAACACAATACCCATTTATTTGAAGCAAGGCAGGAAAAATCTCCCTACGCAATTCCATTTGAGTGGTGTGGGAGTTGACAGATGAAAACGAAAGTGTTTGTTCTTGCCCTGGTCTTTGATATGCTAAACCTGAGGTTGGTCAGCCTTTTAAACACACTGCACCACTGTGGCGGTGGTGTGGTTGGTGGTTTGTTTTTTGTTTTGTGGAGTTTTTTTGGGGGGGTGGGTGGGTGTGTTTTTGTTTGTTTTTGTCTGTGTTTCTTTGTTTTTTTCCTGTGTACTCCTGGAAAAAGGAGATGGACCAATGTAAGGTGAGTAGAGAGTGGTAGTGCTACTCTTTATTTTTGTTGATTGGCCCATGTTTACATTGAGTACGGATGGAGTCATATGCAAACCTGCAAAACCAATGTTTGTAAATATTACCAATGATGAAATAACTGTCTGCAGGGAGCACATAAAATATAGATTTCCTTGCTGGACAATTTTAGTTATTGACAAATGTAAATAGTAGCAGACATTTACTGGTATGAGAATGAAGAGTGAATCTATGTTACATTCACAAACAGAAATCAAAAATGATGTGAAGTATGTTACTTGGTTAAAACTGATAGCTTGCTTAATATCTGAGGTCAGTGGAACTAGATAAACTGATGAAGGCATTATTTCTACTGTATGTCTAAATAAAAGCCAGTTCAGATTAGTGAACACCTTGCATCACCAAAATGTATGAAAAAAATATAATCTTTTACTATTGTTATCTAATAACCATTGGATGAATAATTGGTTGTTGTTTCTGTTTAAATAATGTTTTAATTATACAATGTAGATGGATGAGATAACCATTTAAAATCATATTAGGAATTTTATGCTTTATATATATTTTTGTTTTATAGCTGCTGCGTGGCACAGACTTCAGTTTAGGTGCAAGGCACAAATAGCGTCAGATCTAAGATGTCACTGCAGGTATTGCCTGAAGGAGGTCCTTGTGGTACTCACTGCTTTGCAGCCATGCTTTGGAGCACACAGTTTTGCAAAGTGAGTAAGTCCCGAGCCTCCAGCTATCCCATCACCATTTAAGCCAATGCTAGAAGTGAGACCAGATGGTTCAGGCTGGGGGAGTCAAGTGTGGGCTCCCACCTGCAGAGCCAGCAGTGCTTATTAACAGTGGTCAGGGCTTCTGGAAGGCTCTCTCAAGCAGGTATGCTGTAGGCCCTCATTTTAGATTACTGGTAGATGCAAGCCTTCACTGCTGTTAAAAAGCACTTGTAAGCATGCATGGACTGCAGCATTTAGTTATTTTTATTTTCTTTATTTTTGCTTCAAAACTTACTGGATGGAGAAGATCAGGTTCAGGAATGACACTCATGTCCATATTTAGCCCAAATCTAAAGAGATACCTTTTCTCCCATCTGTGATTTGTTGCCTGTTTATAATAGCTCTTTGAATGGTATTTCTTAATGTTCCAGTGAAGAATTTCTAGAAGTCAGGCTGCATATCTTTGTACTCTTCCACCTTCACTGGGTTCTCCCTGACTATCAGCATCAGGGATGGAAAGTTAGAAAGGGGTGTGTGCTGACAGCCTGGAGGCCTGGCCAGAGGTGGGTTACACACTTCATTTCTGACTGAAGCCTGAAGAAGGTTTAGGCTGGACTGTCACAAGAGGATGAGTATGGTCTACAGATATTACCTCTGGATTTGTGAACAATCTTGATTCAGTCCAGAAAGAAAAAGTCTAAGCTAAAAGAATTTACCTGAGCATGTTCACTGGAGTGAAAGAGACACAGGTTCACATATCTTCTTGGGTAGGAGCTTAACATCCAGTCTGTCTTGTTTAAGCTGTTCTACTTTGTATAAGTAATTATGCATTGTGCCAGAGGAAAGAAAAGGGAAAAAAAAAAAATCAAGTCCATGCTCTGAATCTGAAGTATAACTTCAGTGTTTCTCTAAATCCAAACTGAGTCCACACAGATTAAGATTTTAACTCCCCTAAATTAAGTCATATTATTAAACCAAATTAACTGAGCTGCTAGGTTTATTTGTTTAGTCTTGAGGGTGACTGACACATGAACTGGGGATGTAGGGTAGACTGTGTTCCAGGCCACAAGTCCAAATTCACAGATTGCAAATCATTCCAACCTCTGAATCTCTGTTCAGAAAGGTTGAGGCATCTGCAAATGTCTGAAAATACCAGTCTGTCAGTCCTATCTCCTCCTATGTTTCCAAACCTGACCATTCCATGTGACTGAGCCTGGCTTCAGTGCAATCACATTAACTGTCCCAGTGACAAAAAAACCTTATCCAGTGCCTTATTCAGATGTTCTTGTGCCTTTTGTTCTGCTGCTATCAGCTCCAGGGACAATGAAGACCAAGAATAAGTGTAGTCCAGTTTGCTCTAACATTTCTTCTTTAGAAGTACCTTAAGGAGTATTCATAAGCACCTTGCACCTTAAATATAGTTTTAGGAATCTGTTTAGTATATGCAGTCAATCTACTGTATGATAGGAGCTACATTCTGTATTTGTTTTGTCTGGAATCTCTCTACTTGTAGGCAGAATCACTTGTACTGATAGTTTTCCATTATCTTTCCTCCTAAATGAACAACACTATTTTATTTTTCTTTCCTTGCAACTAATGAAAGTTAGGAGGGAATCCAGGTATCTCACCTTAGTGAACCAGTGTCCACATACATACAGAGGAACACATGCTGTGCAAAATCAGCTGTACATATCCAGTATTCTTTATCTGGATGCCAGCCTATGTTCGTGCACAAATTTGCATTCACTGAAAGTCCTACATGTTCTTCTGCCCAAGAGATTTGAAAATCTGTATGTAATGTAGGCACATGTGAGCCTTGGGAATGTCCAGTTTCAGCCTTGAATAACATGCATGCAGAAATACATGCCAACAGTATTTCAGGAGAGGCATAATCTATGTGTGAATTCACACAAGGCTTCATCATGAAAGGCGGCAAAGTATGGCATAAGACAACCTCCTTGGAATAAAGGTTTATCTGAGTCCTGTGCAGGATAATCTTAAACCATTTTTGTCAAATGGTTCTATGGCTTTGTCTTTTTCAGTTTTTGTTCTTTTCTGTTAAACTCATAATTTAAGTGACAGATAAAGTGAATTCCTCATTTTTTGAGGCAGAGCTTAATAATGCTCTTTTTAAAAAAAAATTTTAAGGAGTTTTATGATTATATGTGATAGCTATATATATTTTATATTAATTTGGAAAAAAATATAACATTTTCCTTGCTACCTTGTGCTTTCTTGGTAGCAACAGACCAATATTTGTCTTCCATTTATGTTTGCAGTTTGATATATCATTGCTGGATGGATTCTTGGTCTGTTTAGTAACACATGATCTGTAATTATGTTTGGAGAAGAGTTATTATGGCAATATAAGTCAGACTGTAAAACTAAGTTGTGCATGTCCTGACAATCTATTTCCATTTAGAACAGAACATGAACTCTGCAAATCATACAGCAATTCTTTTTGTAAGAGCTGCTCCTAGACAATAGCATGATCTTAACAACATCTCACTTTAAAGTGTAGTTTTTGGACAGTGCTTGTGAATGTGTAGGTTTTAAAGTGTGTAGGGAATCTTGTACCTCCATTTGATGTTGATCCAAAAAATTCCTCTCTATTTACTGAGATTTCATAATTGTGTCTAAAATGGGAGTAGGATATCAAGATGCTGACTTCTGTGGTCTAACTGAAGTAATGGACTGAAGTAAGGAAGTGAGGAGTCAGACATGATTTATTTAAATTAGTAATATGCCACATATATGAAGAATAATTCACTAAATGAAATTAAGTACTTAGAAATTTGGGGAGGCTGAAATTTAAACACACTAATGATTTATTATAAAGAAGTCCTGCGTTCCAGCCCTCTAATTTCCAGCCTCCATTTGCTTGTTATTAAGTGAACTCAGCAAAATTTGTCTTTTGCATTAAATGACAAGTAGACAATATTATACGTTATGTTTTAAACTGATATAGATCTAAATGTCAGTTCTTCTGGGGATTTGTTTTTCTTTTACTACTTTGAAGCATGCAGGAATAGGAACGTTAGTCAGCCAAATGAATTTAGGAAGCTTGTGTAACACTGCTTGGCACCATCTTTCATTTGTAGTGAAAAATAAGTTCCTGAATAAAAACAGCTTTTTTTATGGTTATTTTTAAAAAAAAAAGGGGGTGGGGGAAGGAACCTCCAATATTCATAATTGCTGTCTTTTTCAAATTAGTGTAGTTCGGCAATGTTCAGATTAGATTGTATTCTAATAGCAAAAACTATCATCACTGTGTTTGACACCATTTTAAATGGTTCTGATGTGTATTGTGGTTTTTATTTTCAAAGAAATCTGAACCTTATTTATAAACTTTAAGTTTAAACACTGTCACAGAAGCTGCTTTGATCTTCTGTATTATAATCCCTGACAAAGAATGTGTCCTAGATTTGCCATGCATTCTCTAAATCTATGTCCTTTTAAAATTCTGTCCATAATTATAGTCTGTTTCACACTCTTGATAAAATTCTTCAGTATTTGTTCTTTTAATAGTGTAAATCTGGGCAGTGAAAGCCCTTTTTTCAGGCTGCTAAATCAAGTTAGAATTTTGCTTTTTTAAAAAAAAAAAGATTCTGTTCCCCAGAAGAGTGGCATTCATATTCCCCCATCAGTTTTTTTCTGCCATGGATGTGTGAAGAATCCCCCTCCTCCCCACTATTTCCGTGACCAGAATTTCTGAATTTTTTTTTTTTCCCGATCATCACATCTCAAGCCCACATCTAAAAATGTTTGTTCGTCTCTCCTTTTCCCATTTAGACAGAAAAAGAACAGTGCACTTTTCTTGGCCTCAGTTGTATTTAAGTCAACATCCTCACCTCTGATAAAAAAACTTGATTTCTGGCAGCCAAAATACTGAAGGTGTCTCTGTCATCATCTCTCTATTTCCTTGCATGTAGTCTAAGGTTCACCTCTGGTAAATGTTTTCTAAAATTTTTGTAGTAGTCTGTCCAGTGGTAATTTTTATTTCCCACAGGTTTTTTTTTTAATTGCTTTCTCTTGTATCTCAGCTTTGTCACCTAACCAAATTAGAAACACCTGATTCAGTGTTTTCATTTTAAAAATTCTGGCCTAAAACATTCTTCCTGCCTTCTTTCTCCTCAGCACAGTTTTAAAATCTCTGCTCACACACAGGTTTTAGTGACAGACTAGACAATTGCCAGTAATAGATTTTCTACAGTACTTTTGGTCATTTTCCACTGTACCAGAAAGTTATTGACATTTACAAATGGTCTGAGACATATGTGCAGGTTTATTTTTTTAGAAATAAGTCCCTTTTGCTTTGCATACAAGAATATTATTTCAGTTACTGTTAAATTTGTACCTGTTTAAAGTGCTAATTGTTAGATTATACACTATGATAGATTTTTCTGTTTTAACTACACACTCCATTACTTATTTCAGAATAAATTTCTGTGAAACTGGAAAGAATTTTTTTCCTGTACAAACTGACAAGTATCACTTAAGTAAACTGGCTAAGAAACTGCATCTAAGAAACTTAAAATATCTAACTAGTCTTACTAGAAATTGAGTATAGACTTTGAAAAGTATATTCTCTGAGGAGATTTGCACTAATCGTCTCAATTATGGGACATATTTTCTGAGAATTATGGAAAACAAAGAAATTGCATGATGCATCAGGCAAATTAATGTGTCCTTTTTGAGACCAGTCCTAGGAAAATTGAGAGAACTAGGTGTATAAATAATCTAAGAAATCCTACTATTGTGAATATTTGCATGAGTTTCTCAGTCAGCACATCTGTAACAAGGATGCTGTTGAACAGGTACCAGAATAGTTTCACTACAACAACTGTGGTTGTTTCTAATTCACATTAACACTTTTAACCAAATGTAAAGCTCTATGGGATGTAAACACAATATACACAATTTACAACTGCATTTTTGTAAGTCATCCCTGTGAAAATCATCAGTAAAATTAAAGTAAAATAGCTGTTCAGAGGAGCATTCTATTGTATGATTGCAGATGTTGTGAGGGTATCTGACACTTCTTACAATTATGTAACAAATTCAAAGCACTGTATATTCAAATTTATATTTTATAGGCATCTGTATTTAATAGGCATTTATATTTCTTCAAAACTCTACAGACTTAAGGTGTTTTTTTCTCAGACTATTTTTCTTCCATTTGTATCTGCATCTCCATAGTCATGCCAAGCCAAAATCTGACTGAAATTGTTCTTTTGGTACATTTATCCCACTGCAATTTTTAAGGACAGCCACAAGTGAAGCTTCAGGTTTAAGTTTAAATATTTTCTCTCTCTCTCTAGTTAGCATAACTCAAGCAAAACCATTGAGGTAACGTTTGAGTGACATTTATGTTAATTCTGCAGTCACAGTTCTGTGACAATGAACTTAACTGTGACATATCCTATGTCTCTCTGCTCTAAGCTGAGAGCACTTACTCCTTGGTATATATCATTTTAATGTGCCTGTTCTTCCTGGAAACAGGGGAATTGTGGAGAAACTCTGAAGTACTAGAAACACTTTGATGTTTTGTAGTTGTTAGTTTATAAAAATTCCCAACCAAAACAAAACAAAAAAAAAAACCCTAAAAAAACCCAAACCACCAAAACAACAAAAATACCCCAACCAAATAAAAACCCAAATGACAAAAAAAAAAACCCACAAAAAAAAAAATACCCCCCCCC
>VWZY01007047.1:133813-183833 GCA_013399075.1 Chloroceryle aenea
GTGTGTGTTTAGTTTTGTTTTTAACCTTTCTTGCAGTTGAAGCATTTTTGTCCATAAAACTCCTGTCTCTTTGCAGAACTAGAATGCCACCCAATGGACGATTATCAGCAAATATTTGGATTCCTTTAACACAAACTCCAGAGGCAACATCAATATATAATTACCTGTCTCTTGGTAAACTCCCAGTGTTTTAGAATTAAGCAATCTGGCTGTCATCCAGGACAGTCTGAATCCCTGACTGTCAAGTGTGATAAAAAGTGGACAAAATTTATTATGGAACAGATAGCATTTTTAAAGACCGAAGTCAACATTTTTAGGGCAGCCAAATATTTTACATTGTTATCCTTACAGGGGTGGAAAATAAATACATTAATTTACACATTAAAAACACTGTTTTGTAGTTCACTGAATGCAATTACAAAATAACTGGATTATATTGATTTGCAAGGCAAACTCTGTATCAATTTACTGTTCTTGCTTATCATGTTGGTCTTGGTTTCAGCAGAAACATCCGAAACAAACGCAGCAGAAGTTTGGTTGCATCTTGTTAAATTGAACAGCAGCACACTGGTTGGAGCAGCTTACTGCTTCTGCATCTGTCAGATGAGCTGGAATGGGTAGAGGATGATAGCAATTAGCCCGAGGTTGCATTAAATGAAGCTGGCATATAGTCTAAGAAGCTTCCTAGTTTTCCCAGGATCTGGATGGTGGGAAAGAATAGTGTGAGTCATCATTTTCTCAGCACTGTAAGACCATGTATCTTAAATTGTCTGTCTCAGGAAAAAGATGTGCATAATTTGGCAGAGCTAGAGAATGGTTTCTCCTTCCAGATGAAGAGAAAGTAGCGAAGAAAAAATAGTTCTGCATTAGCATTAAGCAGCTTTGGGACTATTTTTATCCATTGAGATGAACAGAGTTATTTCTGATTCATTAGCAGTGTACCTTAGAAGGGGAACAAGGTTTGTAAGCATCTGGACACAGCAGTTGTTTTTTCCTTTGCACATATAGCTGGTGGAGTCCAGCAAGTGACACTTCAGCATTTTGCCACCAAATGGACAATTTGCTGAAAAATCCTATTCTTGTCAATTGTCATTAGACATTCCAGAAGTCTCCCATGATAAAGCAAAGGAGTGAAAAGGTTAGGGGAAAGGTTTTATGGTTGGGAACATCATGGAAAGGCAAGTACAGAACTGTCACAAAAAAGATCAAATGGTTGCTTGTTGAACTTACTTCAATGAAGGGGCAATTCCTTGCTTGTGTTTGTAACAATAACATTCTTTTCCTTCCCCTTTACCCCATGAAGTGCTCTCATATTATGTCTTTTAGATAGTATATGAAGAAGTAGGAAGAAGAGTATTCTGCATTTTGTAAATAACTGAATACATGTTCAAATATTTCCTGTCTAAACCACTTTAAAGCTTACTCTGAAAAAGAGTGACCAGCATTTCTGCAGTCTGTGTTTAGATCGAAATCCAAATAAATCACTCTGATACTCCCCGATTAATTTTGTTTACTTTTATCATCATTCTCCCTACTACACATTGTTGTTAAAAAAAAAAAGAAGAATAGTATCAGTCACTAGAAAAATATGCATCTGCTTTTTGTAATCATAACAAAGCACGTAGGGCATGTTCCAGAAACTTTTAGGTGTCTTACCCCAGCAGGGTGAATCACTAAGATGGAGTTAGCCTCTGTTCTCTTCAATAGACTGACAAAAGGTTGTTCAAGAAAACTCGTATGTTGACTGGGGCTCTTCCCAGAAGTTAGGGTGCCCAGATGGAGGAGCATGTACAAGATGAGGATACACATAAACCTTCTGATGCTTGTGGAGTGAAATTTTTATTTTTTTTTAATTTCTCTCTTCCACCCCTGCTGCACACACACACATAATGGTTTTCCAGTATAAAATACATTAAAGTTCTGAGAAACTATGGGTCAGGAATACCAGTATATCCCTATTTTCCCCCTTTTGGCTGGGGAGCAATCATAGGTAGGAAAGTACCTCCAGTGGTAGTTACGAGGTAGCTATCAGAGGAACAGAACTCAACTCCCTCAGTTTGAATTATCTTAGTTAGAGGACATTTAACCTAGATCTGTAACTCATTAGTGATCACCTGCGTTGACAGGCTATGACATTTGGTAAGACTAATGCCAGTTTTGAAGGACTTGAACTACAGTAATGGGCATACACTGGATTTAATGCTTTAACTATGCATTATTCAGGATTCACATAGTGGTTCTTCAAATTACATTGAAGTCATCTCCTGGGTACCTGAGAGCATACAAAGACTTTTCCAGTTCTAAATATGCTTGCCAAAATACTTCAGTGCTTCCAGATCTAAGTGGTCATGGGTGGATGATTTTTAAAACTCATTTTGGGTGGGCTTGAGCAATATTTAGTGTTTAAGCAGTATTTGGTCACAAACAATTAGGGTACTAAAGTTAGTACTGTTGTTTGCATGGTTGAATGTATTGCTGAATACCATGAAAATGGGGAATTTGATTACATTTTTAATAAATGCTCCTTTTTCATTTTAAGATTTTTCCACACTGACAGTAAATTTCTTTATTAGTTAAAGACAATTCTTCCAGGACTTTATTTCTGTCACAGCTAAATAACTAAACAGATTAGTAGGCATATGAAAGAATTGTGCTTTTATGCTTCTGGATGGTTTGTGATTAAAATAAATAAAGGCAAGAAATATCTCGTTATTTTTATTTTCTCTGAATCATCTTAGAAAAGGCATTTTGTGGCATAAGTGTGGACATTAGGTTAGCTATCTGTGACTGACCAACCAATCGATGTTGTCTATGGAAGAAGTTAACAAGCTGTACCTCAGCAGAGCAGCATCAAACACTGCTTGAGGAGCCAATATTGAAAGATGTTTCTATGTCAGCATTTGCAGGAAAAAAATTGGGAAGCCTAGCCCAGGGTGAATTTTGTTCCATATTGTCAGCTAACCCTACTGTAGCCATGTCTTGGGGTTGTGGTTAATTAAATTATTTACTCAAGAAACTAGGCTGAAAAATTCTGTGGCTAACATGATTTGAATGCAAGAAATTTCATAATGAAGTACCCATGTGGAGTTACTGTGGAGTTCTGTGGAGTTACTACCTCTCCGTGTGCTGAATGTGATTTTGCCTTTTTTTTTTAATTTGCTCCCCCCTTTTTTTTCTTACGATTAGAATTGTTATCAGCATGAACTAGATGTTTGGAAGTGTCCA
The DNA here is from genome assembly GCA_013399075.1 of Chloroceryle aenea. NCBI lineage: Eukaryota > Metazoa > Chordata > Aves > Coraciiformes > Cerylidae > Chloroceryle > Chloroceryle aenea. The sequence continues at coordinate 137,039 of VWZY01007047.1, forward strand.
GACTTTCCAATGTTTGGTTTTTTTAGCAATGTGGTATTTCCCTTGCTGCTTTCTGCTTAATGAATTACCTGAACATAACCAGTGTGACTGAGTATCTTTGATAACATGCTGATAAAAGATGCTAAAATGCCCACTCAGCACCCTTTGTCAATTTTCTAAATCATAAATGAACAATAGAAATGAAAAAGATGTTGTTTTAAAACTTAAAGGATGGCCTTCTACACATGTGGCCACATTCTGGATTATAAACAATAGTAAAAATTATTTGCAGAATTATGGAAAATCTTGAAATCTTTAGTTTGGATTATCCTTTCCAGTCTAATAATTATTATTTTACCTTTTATAAAATCAACTAAAACACTCAGTATTTAAGACATACCAGAATATATAAAAAAATTCATTAACTTTTGAGACAAAAATGGGAAGAGGCCCTTTAGTATATAAGTTTGCTTCCTGACTGCCATATTTCTTCAATTTAATGCTAGTAGATGATGTGTGATTAAATCCTGTGGCCAACTTTGAAAATCCTATTTTAGCTTAGAAGTAATTATGTATGGAAATATGCTGTGAGTCCTGTGTGGGTAACTTTCATTTATGCTTAGTAAAGTGTTAAAACCGGAATATCTCTTTATAAAGCTGTTGTTTAAAGTTCCCTTTTGTTCTGTCCTTGATTTAATTCTCTATTCAGGTTTTGCTCAAATAGCAGGTTTGGTCATTAGTAAGTAACAGAGAAATAGCTTAGTTCTTTGATTAGATGGTCCTTACATACAATTTGCCTGTAGGCATGTATAATATAAATATTTTTGCAAGTGCAAATAATTAAAAGATTGTGGATAATAGACATGTTGAAACTAGCTGTATTTTGCAGATTTTCAGTTCCTGTTAGATGACACAGGGAATAAATAAGCAATAAAAACGTCAAATCATTTCAAAATTTACAAAGCAATTGTTTTTAATAGCAGTTAAAAAAAATACTATGCTTTTAAATCCCATTATTTACATAGGGGAAAAAAAGTGTATTGTTATTGATTCTTATAATTCTAAAAAGTGTAGTGATTTTAAGCTTCATGTAGGGGTTGTCCTTAGATCCAGAAGTATAAAAATTGACAGGATGCATATTTCTTGTTTTATGTAGAGTGCATTGCTGGTTTTATTAATATTGCTCAGCTGATTTAGCAAAGAAATACTCCAGTTCTGTTACTTTTTTGATTATTTGACTGTTAGGTTAAACACCATTCTATGAGAATAACTTAAGTCAGTGAACAAATCCCATCTATATTTATTTACTACTCAATATTGCAGAACCCAATAAAGAAACTGCTGATTGCTGGTTTAGACTCCATCTCCAAAGAACATGTCAGGGAAACATCCCTGAACCCCAGTGAGTGTCACTGCTACTGTACTGTTTAACTCTGAATGCAGCACTACTCTTTTTAAAATTCCTTAACGCACTATCGTTAGTCTATTGTGGAGCTGGTTGTCATGAACTTTTTTAATAACAATTTTGTTCCAAAACTTGTAGTGGGGACTCTGTTAACTTGAGGTCCCCTTTGGTTTCCTCTGTGATTCTGGAGTTTATGTGAGGAGAGGGAGATGTTTCTCTAACCAATTAAAACTAGTTCTTAAACAATTTTGAGCTCTTATACACTGCCAAGAGCTCTCAAAGGTCCTATCAGAGACTAGCAACATCTTCATTGCATCTCCTCAGAGTGTGAATTGTTCATATATATGTATAACTACAAAGCTTTGCAGAGTGTATGATATTTAGGTTTTGTAAGAAAGGTAATTTTTCTCAATAATTATTTGTACAAATATTAAATTAAAACTATTTCTAAATGCTAGATATGTTGAAGCAAGAGACATTTTCAAAAGACATGCTGCATATTGATTGTGCACTTTGTTTAGAATATTTTTGATTTCTTTGTGTGTAAGTCTACCCATCATCACAATCCTGTAGTGTCTGAAGGTACAGTTTAGGGAAATCCAAGTGAAGTCTTCACCAAAACAGTCAATCCTGTCTTGTCCCATCTGTAATGAAGCATTTCTGCTGTCTTCATTACCTGGATCAGAAAGATGGTCTGCTTGAAAAATAACACCGGAAAACAAATTTGGAAGTTGTCTGCCTGGTACAGCTGACTAAACCATCTTGCCAGTGCCATGCAAGAGGTAGGGGAAGGAGGTTAGATTGTCTTTTCCAGTAGCAGCCCACGCTGGTTTTACCTAAATGAGGCAGGAATCCATATTCTAAGGAAGCACAAATGACTAGTTTTACTTGAGATGTAAGACACATACACAATTTAAGAGCTGGAAGATAAAAGAGAGAGATTTACTTGTCATTTAACAGCTCTAGATGAAGTTCCTGGCACCATTCCATCATGTTTATGTAGTTCCCGAGTGATCTCTATCATCATGCTTTCTTAGCTCCTCTAGACTACTATAATGATACTTAAACTTCTAAATCTGTGATTTTCTCTCTCTGCTTTCCTAGAGAGTTCATCTAAGTTGTTTCATTTGCTTTTGTCTTAAACTGAAAGGTTGGATAGCATTTGAAGGCATGGATAGAGACAGAAGCTCTCTACCTGTCACAGGGAACAGACAGGGCTGAGATGCATCTTGGATCACGCAAAAGCAAATTCTGATCTCAGTCCTGCCCTCATAGAGGCTCAGGAGCCTGCACAGGCAAATTCCTTACTTGCAGTAAATGTACACCATTATCGGCTCTTGCTGACAGTTTCAGTCAGCTGTCACAAGAAGCTTTACAACCCGAGGCAACTTTTGATTATCTATAACTAAAATGCTTTAACATTCTGGAAATAAAGATATGCAGCTTAAACCTGGCACAGGGCTCTGTGGGAAACCAGAAAAGCACAGGGAACAACAGAAGGCGAGGAAGTTCAGGCAGTGTAGCCAAGGAGACACCCAGGTGCATCACAGTGAGTTATCTGGTGCTTTTCTGGCTGAGTTTCACAAGCCTTTGTGAGTACATTGCATTGCTGTTATAGGACTTAGGAGGGACATGTAGTGCCAAAGCCAAGCTGCTGCTCCTGAGATACCAGGGCATGTCACTTAGAGAAAATGTATGCTATTGCTACTTAAAAACTCAGTATATGGACAGAGTCCTGCTGTAGTTTAACTTCCCGTTTAAGTACCTGAATATAATGGCTGGGATTATGAACTTTCTCATTTTATCTTGCTGTAATCTGGTATAATTTTGCTCCTTATCATCCATTATCGCATTAGAGGCACAGGTTTATCAAATACCGTATCAGGTTAATGACAAGTATTTAGCTAGCTTTAAGTTGATGAATATTGCAGTTTCTCTCTCTCTCTCTCTCTCTCTCTCTCTCTCTCTCTTCTTTGGTATCTGTAAACTTTGCAGAAACTGCATAACCGGGATCCTACACAAGTAATCTGATGGTGCAATACCAGGTTTTCCGTTATTAGTCTAAATGTACTTGCTTCCAGAAAAGGTCAATTAAGTGCATTTCTGTGGATCCCTGCTATGAAGATTATACTGTAGTGGTACAAGTATGTCTCCATGAAAGATGAAGGGTATCATTGCATCTAGACTTTGTGTATGAGAAGTATTGCTAGAGTATCCTGTTACTTCACATTTAGAGATTGATTACTTTGGGTTTCTTGTTTCTTTTTTAAATAAATAGACTTGGATTATCGCTTGCTTTTGTCTTCAACTACTCCTACTTAATCCTCTTGTCAAAGCCCAGAGTTCCTGTGGGAATCCAGTGACAGATGATGTGAATGACATTGCAAAATTGGTAAGTAGCTTTTATTTTAAATTATTTTTTATGTTAAACAAAAGTAGCTAATGACACTTACATTTTTAAGCAATGTTAGCAAATATATATTAGAACCAGGGGAATATTAAAAAAAAATAATAAAAAAAAATCCATCAATGTCTGTCACTTCATCAAAACTTTTACTGCAGAGAATGGAGAGTAGTTTTAGAGTTCACTGAAGTGACTGATTTCTTGACCAAGCTGTAGTGTTACCTACATACATGTTTTCTTTCCTTCAAACTTTGGTAAAAATTGTCAAAAGTATTGATTTCTTCAAATATTGTCTGGTGTCAGATTGCTTCCTATGCAGATGAAAGGTTGTTGTCTTTGTGTTACTGACTTGTTTGGAGCAGACTGATGGCAAACACAACTGAAATGAACCAGAAGTCTTTATGTATATTGGAAACTCAGGCTGTATATAAAAATAGTAATATATTAGGTATCATTGTAGCAGTCAAGGCAATAACAACTGAACAACTCATACAGTCTTTAGGTGTGAGTGGGCTACACTCAGTACATGTTTCTCTCTCTATGAGCTGTATCTAGAAGTCTGAAGGACTCACAGATTTGTGTAAGAACTGAATTCATTTAACTGTTTCATTTTAACTGTTACTAAATTGAACACTGCATTGACCTAAAAAACATCTTCTTTTGTAAAGTTGGTTGGCATTTGACTCCACTGAAGATATACTAAGTTGCAGTAGTGCAGGATCTAACATGGAGCTTTTAAGTGATACTATACACTGAACATTTAACAAGCATACCTTCATCTAGATATTGACTTCAGCTGAAAATTATGGCTCCATTATGGAAATCCAGTTGTAATACCAGTGTTAATATTGCCAAACACTTAATTTGGAGTCCCTTGCATTTGCTGACAGTCCAGTGTTCTTATTTTCTTTGGGCATTGTTATATACATTGGCACATAGTGTAGATTTCTGGAGGTGCTCTATAGTCTTACTCAAATAGTACTTCACATTTGTCCCTTTAGGCAGAATTCTGAAGTATTGACATGTTTATTCAGGATAATATTTCATCTCTTGAAAGGGTATTAAGCTTTGATTTAAACCCATTGAAAGCATAACAGAACAACAGAACTCCTGTGAGGGCTGGCGAATTGTCAAGTACAGGGTCTGCAATAACTTTTTGTCAGTTATTTATCCTCAGAACAAAAGCTTTATCTTTATGTTTTGTACAGTTTAAACTTCAAGAATGTATAAATGCAGGTTACAAAAGCTTGCATGCAGCTTGAGCAGTCACACTTTGCTTTGGAGATAAATATGAAAGAAACCCAATATCATAAAAATTAGGTTAGTCTTTAATTTGACTGCAACTTTCCATATTGTGTTCCTACATTTTCTTCCAGGCTAGTCCAGCAACTGCAGCTCTTGCATGTATTCCTGCAGCACTGTGTTCCCATACCCTAACATCCTTCACATCCCTTCTGAGTTCTCCACATGCAGTGTGGTTGCTGTTCCCTCCCATGCCCCCTAGATAATGATGCCTACCTGAGCAATGTTTTGAGCTCCTGACAGATTTATATTCTCTTTTCCTTGGACTACAGGCTGTGCAGGAAGGACTTTGTGCAATGACAGTTCTGGTGCATGTGCTGCTGTTCCTGGAAGAAAACCTCTGCTAACTGTGCAGGTTGAGCTGCACTTCTGTTGCTGCCAAGCCTGAGCAGAGTGGGGTAGGGCTGAGCTCCACTGGCCAATCCTCAGTTATGATGCTGTACCGTCCTTCTCCTGTCTTACACCCATACCTTTCAGATCTCTTTACCAAATGCAAAATTTGGGTGAAGTTAACTAGCAAGTTCAAAGATATTTGGGGTTGGAGAAGTAACAGAGACATGCAGAAAATACAACACCCAAACATCTGGATGCTGTCTGTTTTGAGTTGTGCCTCTGAGAATGTTTTGAGGAAAGTCTGTATCCCTGTTTTGTCTGTCTGTGTTAAGATTTGCATAGATTTTTCACATGGAAAGGATTTCTGTAAAGCAAATCAAGAATTGAAGGATAACATGGAAATAAGTTTAGTATCTGAAATTTAGTATAAAACTCTTGGTTTCAATTAAATTGACTGTATTGCAAGTTAGTCATGCTCTTTTGAAATGGTACACCATGACAACTTGACATTGAGAACAAAATGAAAAAAAAATCTATAATAATGTTTAAAGTACTTTTAAAACAAAATATCATTAACTGGCTGTGATTACAAGAAAGGAAAAATTCACAGATAATACTGACTGATCACATTACTTTCCTAAAAAGTACACTTTTTTTAATGCTATGTAGAGTATATCCTTTGTACATATAACATGGACTCCAACATGACAGTGTTTAAAAATATAGTTCAGGAGACCCTGCAACTCTTGTAAATTACTATAAATGTTTCTGTACCTCTTCTGCTTTTTGAAACAAAATATACTAATTGAATTAAGGATTGATATTCTAGTGATATATATATTCAAAACTAGACATAGCATCCATAGGTGGCTGGGTTCTTTATTCATCCTACTAGCCTTTAAAAATTTTATTTCTCTGCTGATCCAAAGAGTTTGTTCCAGTAGGATGTATTGTCTTTAATAAACATCCTCCCCTTTCACATGGAGAACAAATCATACTGCTGAGGATTTCACAGAAGCTTATATGTACAATCATCGCCCATAGCTATTGTGATGTTATCCACAGGCTCTGTCACACTTGCAGAAATTGGAATGACAGTTGTTTCTAAAGACTTTATTCTAATCCTCATTGTTGTGTTCATTACACCCTTTTCTCCACAGTGATGAGTGTAGTCCCGTATCTCTAGCTGTTCAGTGGTTGTACACAAGTCCCATCATTTAGTTTAGGACATTGGTCTCTCTTCCCCCTGCCTCATCAGAATTGCTCAGACATCATCTTAGATTCAGTATGGTCTGAATCCTGCACTGAGGCAGATCATCATCTCTTAATCTCCCACAAAGTCTCCAGTCATCCCTGGGACTTTTCTTCTTGCTGTAAAGGTATATTACCATCTCTTCCCAGCCGTTCAGGTCTGTAACAAAGGTATCTGTTTTGGCTCTTGCCATATCACAGAATCTTATGTGTTCACTTTTAAAACCTCCATTGTTTGGGTTGGGTTTTTTTCTGTCATAACAGGAAAAAAAGTTTTTGTAGCTCCCTGTGCATACAAATTAATTTTTCTTCCAAATTCTTGGTGGATAAAAATATAGTCTACTAAAAAGTCTTTTTCTGGCTTCAAATTCTATGATTTTGCCCTTCTGTCTGTTAATGTGCTGCTCTGGCCCTACATCTTTACTTATTTCCTTCAAGCTGTTCCTCCTTTTTTTCATTATCCATGAAAAGCTTCTTGGCTTTGTCTTCAAAGGCACTATTAACACTGCCTGTGATGTCTTAACACCTGCTGATTCTCCTCATTATTTCCATGGTGTCTGTTACACTGTTTGTGGTTGCTGGAAGGATGCTCCTTGATGAACTTCAGGCAGATTCTCATCCTCTTCGTATCTCATGCTAAAATTCTTTGCAGCAGGAATCCATGTCTCTTCTTTTTCTTATTCTGTTTTTTCCTACCTCTACTGAGATTCACCTACAGCTTGCAAAACAGTGTGCCAGTTCCCCATTAAACTCTTTTGCCTGTAGCTTGATACAACCTAAACTTCATTTATTTGTTTCTGGGCTTCTTGTTCCAAATACTGAAACCCCCCACTATATAACTGGTAGAAAACCCCTGGGCATGGCTGCAGCTGTGTTCTGCTCAGATGTGTTGTACTCTAGAAATCTGAGAAGAACATGTCTCAGTCAACATTTTCTGTGAATATAAACCAGGAATGTCTACTAAGTCTAAGTTATTGGGCAATAAATAAGGCACACTGTGCAGTACCTGAAAACATGGGTCATTTGCCTAATGTACTTTGTGTTGAGTAATGAATTGAGTAGATGTATGGTACAAGCTGTTTTAAGTGATGTTAATCTGGATTTTCAGTTGCTTCATTCTAGACTCATACCATTAGCTGGAATCAAAAACAAAAAGCACATTCATTAAGAATGTTTCTGAGCAGTAATCAACCTAAAACCAAACCAGAGTGATATCTGTTCCTAAAAAAATGGACTTACATTTTATGTAAGATTAAATTCAAATATTCAAATCTTTATAATATAATTTTGTCATATGAAGAATGTGTCTTAAGTAAAATTATTTTAAGAAGCAAAGAACAATTTATCAATAATTTATTCTTATCTTTATTTTTTAATAGTGAGGACTTCAAAAGAGCATAATTTGATTCCCACAGAGAACAATAGTATTTAGAGTCTTCATTCTGCATTACTAACCGCTTGCACTCCTGCTTTTTTTTTTTAATGGAGATGTCTGAAAGGAAACACATTACTTGATAAACAAATGTTCCATATTGAAACTGTAATTGCAGCACCTGTCAATAAAGCCTGTCCCCGTTGTTCTTTTCAGCTCTGTAAGTCAGCAGAAAGCTGCATTGCTGTAAATGTGACACTGATTTTACATAAGAATTAGGAGTCTGTTTTATATATGTTTGTTAAATATGAACATCAAACCTACATATAAGTAGAATTTTCACTAACACTTTACCTCCACTTTGCATCTTTGATGTTAGTGTGTACTTTACACTCTGCAAATTTTTATATTTATTTTTAAATGGCTTTAACTGTCCTGAGTGAGAAGGGGTTATAAAAAAATGAGCCAGTGTTGTTATCCTGCAAATAATCTGCCACTATGGCTCTAAGAAGTGTGAATGGAAATTGTTAGCATGCTGTCTTAAGCCAAATCATGAAGAGTTTATTAACTGCTTCATTAGCAGATGAGATAGAGTATATTGCAGAGATGATGGACAGCAAGTGGAAGATCCTGCAGGAAAAGAAAACCCAAGGATGCAAAAAAGGGAGATGCAGAGGCATTAAAGAATAGGAAAAGGGAATGAAGAAGAGAGAAATGGGACATAGAAATGGTATCCAAAACAAAGGTGGTGTTTTCCCATCATACACTTGAGAACTGACAAAAGTAGTAATTTTTACTTTAAGGTTTTACTTTATATTTGATGTGTGTCTAAAAATAAATAAATAAACAAATTATGCTATCTATGTTTGCTCTTTAAAGTTTTCCAAACAGTCACAACGAAGAGAATTTCCAAGAGCAGTAGCCCTCATTTCAAAGCACTTAGCTGCAGCACTTAGCTGCAGAGATAGGTCATTGCATTTCTGTTCTACTGTTGTGATGAAGTAGTAGTTTATGGAACTCAAATTGCTTTTACAACATCCCTTTTTCATTTCCCCGTCTCCGTGACCATGAGCATATTTAAAAAATATATTTGGGTTATGCCATGTTAACAGTGCTATATTAAATATTCAGACCTCTGTATGTCAGAAGGAATCTTACATTCCCCAGTTTGAGAATTTTTTACAGCTGGGAATATAGTCCTTAATATTTGATTCATATAGATTTAAAGAAATACATCTAGATTCTCTGTCCTTCACAACTTCTCAAAGCCTGATACAATTTCTGCAACACACATGCACTAAATCAGAGAAATTTTTTATGGCATTTTAGTTGAAATGCAAGGTTATTTTAGTTCTATACATTACTTCCCAAGATTATTAGCTCACATTCTTGATAATCATCAAAACTTTTCTTTTTGTCCAAATGAAGGAAAGTCATTCAGGCAGGTGTTCATTTGTTCCCAGATTTGTTACCACACTTAAAGAGTTTAGTACAGAAACCAAAAAAAGCTTTGCAAGGACTTGGGGAGTTTCAGGAGGCAGTCCCTTCCCACCCTTCTTTGCTCAGGCAGCTCAGAACCCTCTTGCCCTCTGCTCATCGTTGGGAGCTGTAGCAGTCAGCCACCCTTCACAGAGTGGGTAAGCAGGGTCCTTTCATTCCTTTCAGGAACATTTCAGGAGTTGAAAAGAGGGTGGTTTTGGATGGTAGTCTTAGTGGTTAGTCTTCAATGAAATTTCAGAATTAATTTCAGGAAAGCAAAAGACTACAAGATGCATAGATTTAGTACAAACATATCTCTCACTCTTGCATCAGGGGTCTACCCTATTTTCTGTGCATGATTTGAGAAGTCCAACTGGGACACAAATATAACTCTTTCTCTTTGACTGAGCTCCATCATTTACCATTATCAGAGCATCTGGCATGTGGATTTTAATCAATAAAACTTTAACAAGTTGTTTCATCTTAAGACAGGGTATATATTTTATGTTTGACACCCTCCCCCCAGTCATCTCCCATTTTAGTAGTAAAATCAAAAATATCTTTTCTGATTCACAGTCTGTCAAGAAGAAAAATATTTGAGCTTGTGCTGTATTCTCTGGCTTTGTTTGAGAAGCACTTGGGCAGTTAGGGTTTTTTTTTAACTGTGTATGAAAAGTGCTTGACAGACTCTGATGCCAGTAAAGTAGATTGTATACATAATGCATATCAATTATTGTAGTGTTCATTGATTTGGAACAAATTTAATCTTCCAGTGACCTTTCTTAAAGAGCAGTACTTTTGCTGACATTGCTAAGTATTGAATCCCTCTAGAATGAGTATGGGAAACTTTGGACATGCAGTAGCATCTTCCCTATCTTTGCTGCTTGAAATGCTGCTAATCCTACCTCTCTGGGAATTTAAAGGAAGCTGAAAAAGAAACTGGATTGCCTACTAGTGTGTCATGGTGTCAGGATGTTTGTAGAGGAAAAACATAAAAAAACACCAAAAAACCCCCAAACAGTGGATGAGCATTTAGAGTAAATCTGATGCTCTAAAGAAAGAACAAAAGTATTGCAATATTTTTCAGTATTTATAACATCTTGAATCAACTCCCCAAAATGCTGGGTAAATAGAAATTGGTATAGAGAATTGTGGCATTTCTGGAGCTGCTGCTTTGGGAATGCGTAGGTATAAAAATTAAGATTAATTTATGGAAAAGAATTTACCAGGATCTTTTGTATAAAACTTGTTTTTTAAAGCTTTAGGAGAAAGCTAGATGTCAATGAATTGAAAGACTGTCTCAGCCCACATTATAAATAAAAAAATCTTTGGAATTCACTAGTGACTGACTGACTGACTGTGCGTAACTATTGTACTTGATAATATCTATAATCATAACATTTTGAAATTGCTGGTTTAGTTTTTAATTGAATTTACTTAACGAAATGAACATTCTGTTGTATCAAACAAAATGCTACCTAAAAACTGCACAGGAAAAAAAATCATCACTTTGCTGGTTACTATAGAAGCAGAATCAAAAGCAGCCATAGCAGAATGATCTCTAACCCAAAGACGTATAAATGCTTTGCTGAACAAAGTATAAATTCTGTTCACAAAAGGAATTATCTATGTGCTTATTGTCATTTGACAAAATGGGTTTCAAACCAGGATGAGAAATATCAAATTAATCTTTTGCTGATACAAAAGAAAATAGATTTGCTGTTTCACTAAGCATCACAGTATTGATAAACCTTTTGAAAAAAGTACTCCAAGCAGTTGTGGATCATGGCAGAGTCTCCCTCTTCATCTCCACACTCAGCGCATTCTCCAGATGATCTACTGTGTCTCACGGTAGCATTGGATCCCATCTGGGGCAGATTTCATTGTGTAATTCAGTTAGAACTCTTCTTTTGCTCCTGATCCTTGCTTTAACACACCCCATGATCACTCACACCTGCAAAACTAGGCTTAAATTATGTCTGTGGAAGCTTTCCTTTTCCCCAGGACATTACTATGATATAATTACATTGCTCAGAATAACTAAGAGGCACAGAGTCAAAGTTAAAGTTGTGCTCGAGAGTTTTTCTGGCCAGGTACCTAACTAAGCACAAGGCAGACAGTATTGTTTTAGGTTCAGATGCTTGCTGAAGTTAGAAGTTATTTGAAGGAAAGAGGCTTAGAGACTTCTGGGATCCTCTACTGTTTGGAGTGGTTTGGGTTACATGGGAATTGTAATGTGAAAACGTCAAGACATGCCATTAGAAGATGAAAATGCAGTGGAGTTTCTGCAATAATTAATTACATCAGATCTCCATGTTACTGACTTTAATTACGCTGGGTACCTGTAGCACTGAACATGATCAGATCGGATGCAGGTATGTTACAGGGGTGTGGAAAGATGTTTCAATTGTGAGCAAGTAGGAGTCTGTAGCAGTTCCACAGGAAACTGAGTAGTTAAACTTTTGCACCTGGTAAGTTACTGAAAATTTGTGTTGAGTATTTGATAGAATTTGTTGAATACAGTGATGGAAATTCAGTCTTACCTTGTGTGGTCAGCAATAACATTTTTTTATCTGTTTATTGTAGGTTGGAAATCTCCCAAATGATTATATGATAACACTTAAATATGTCCCGAAGATGGATAGTCTGGTATGTACAACCACCTCAAGTTAGATCCAATGAAATAGCCTGGAACCAGTGGTGGCGTAATGTTTCGTACCTAGTCCTGGGGCTTACTCATGGTTAAATAATGATTATTTCACTTTTCATGTACTTCACAAGTATTAATTTAAAATAAATGTATAGAGATTCCTGCAGTCATTTAAAACCTTTCTAACTGCAGTAATTTTAGAAAAATGTTTCTTCTTATGAAATTTTTCAATATTTTCCTTGGAAAAAGGCAAACTATGACATTATTTCATCATGTCAGTGGAAAATTGTTGTTTTCTTAAAGAAATAGTTTCTTTCTAATTGCACTTTGGAATATACTGTAGAATGTCCTTTTTGTTTCAATCAGTGGAAATACGATTAAACACAACAAATACTGAGCAGACAATAAAGAGAATTCTGAGTTCAGCATCAGTAACTGAAACTGGTAGAACGTGAGGATGTTATTTGCATTCTTCTATATAATGCCATAGTGATAGTTTCAAATAAGCATAATCTACCTTCTTTGAAGTTTTATACTTTTTGTATTAAAACCTTTTTCATTTTATCTTATTTCTTATTCTATTAAATATTTGTTATGGTTTATGGTAATTTTTTTAAAAAAATTTTAGAATGATGCATTGAAAATGCTCTCTGTTGGTTGTTTCATACACTGTAAGAAAAAGGAAAAAGGGCAACAAGGCGAAAGTAGAAATTATGCTGAATGCTATATTCTAGTACAGAATCATAGAATCATTTTGTTTGTAAGAGATCTTGCAGATCATCAGGTCCAACCATCAACCTAGCACTACCAAGTCATCAATAAAACATGTTCTTCAGCACCACATCCACATGTCTTTTAAATACCTCTAGGAATGGTGACTCCACCACTTCCCTGGGAAGCCTGTTCCAGTGCTTGACAACCCTTTCAAGTGAAGATTTTTTTCCTAATAACCAACCTAAACCTCCCATGGCACCTCATGAGGCCATTTCCTCTTTTCCCGTCATCTGTTACTTGGGAGAACAGACTGACTCCTACCTGGCTACAACTTCCTTCCAGATAGCTGTAGAGAGCAATAAGGTCTCCACTCAGCCTCCTTTTCTCCAGGTTAAACAACTGCACTTCCGTCAGCCACTCCTAATAAGACTTGTTATCTTGACCTTTCACCAGCTTCATTGCTCTTTGAACTCGCTCCCGAATCTCAATATACTTCTTATAGAGAGGGGCCCAAAACTGAACACAGTATTCAACTTGTAGCCTCACCAGAGCTGAGTACAGGGAACTGTACAGTGGTCACTTCCCTAGGCCTGCTGGCCAAACTGTTTCTGATAAAAGGCAGAATGACACTGGCTTTCTTGGCCACCTGGGCACACTTCTGTCTCAAATTCAGATAGCTATCAACCATAGTCCAGGGGCCTTTTCAGTGGGCAGCTTTCCAGACACACCCAAGCCATTAGTGTTTATACTGTTTGAAGGAATGAAAAAAGTAAGAAAAGGGGTAGTTTGTCATTTAAACTGAACAATATTGTCCTGTCTTAAGAATGAATCACTGTACACGTACATCAGTAGTTGGAAATTGTCTGGTAAATGTAAGAAGCTATTTTGTGTCTGTATAAAGTTTTCATATTTTGTGTGTAATATTCATATAAAAATGCATCCTGTCCAACAACACTTTAGCAAATCCAGCAATATTCCCTATTGATATTGGAGAATGATGCCAGAAGCAACATCCTCTCAGTCCTGAATAACAGGAAGATGGATAGATGAAAAGGACGCTGTGAGATAGTGAAGGGTCCTGAGTTGTGAGGTTACAGGTATAATGGCAGATCTGGCAACGCTCTGCCGAGAGTTGTTGAAAGCTCAAGGCTTTTACTAAAACTTAGATTAGTTTCGAAAAAACATTTTAAACTCAATTACTTTGACAGAAAGCTCTGCAGAACAAGAGCTTTGGAAGTTGGTACTAGATCCTATATAATATAAACTAGTGGAAAAAATTCCATTTCTGAAAATATCCAATAGCCAGAGAAAAAGGAAGTAAAATTTGCTGCTACAATCCTCTGGATGTGTTGCTTTGTGAAATTCAATGATTCTGGTGCCTGATGAGATGATATTTGTGCTTGTGGAAGACAGATGTAGCTCAAACACTGCTCCCCAGCCTCCAGTATGAGCATAGCAGTTGATGAGCAAAAGCCAGGCAGAATCAGGGCTGTTCCCTCTGCTTCACTCCTCAGGAGGTTGCCACTTCAGATGAAGAAGGCCAGGAATTCTGCTTGAGTGATGAGTCATGGTCATTCTCACTGCTTAACTCTTACCTCGCTCTGTGGTTCTGTTTGGGCTGCCAGTACTCAGTTTCTCTTCTGTAGTTCAAATGCTGTATCATCTTGCTACATCAACATCCAGAAACTTAGATCCAGTTTACATTTAAGATGAGCAGCCAAGAAATAAATAGGAAGAAGTGAAGTTCAGAGCTGGGATTTCCATATTCCCTTTATTTCATACAGCAGTTTCAGTCATGGTGATGGAAGGTGCAGCTCCTGGCCACATGCCTTGGCAGAAGGAAGTATGCAGTAGTATTCCCAACCCACTTTGCCAAATGCCTTTCTGGGGATTTCAGGTTGTGTTACACATACCACAGCAAAGGCTGACTAAGTAGTAGGTTTTGCTCAGGGTTCTGCAAGGTGCCTGCAAACTGGGAAACGTGTGGCTTTGCATAATGGAAATGCTTTTTGTTCAGAGCTGAAAGGATTGAAAACAGTGCTCTGCAATTTTTTTTATTTTTTTTTTCAGTAGATTTTAATCTTCGGTGCATGCATAAAATGGGAAATGTACCCAAGGTAGTGAGTCTCAAATGTAAATGACTAAAGGTAGAAAGGCAGGGTGATTGTAAAGCAGATGGGAAGCCAGTGTTGTGCACTTAACAGGAACAGCCTGACCCGATCCATTAGCCAGAAGGGTTGTTGCATTATGCACTAGCTCAAGGCATCCAAGTGGCTTTAATGGTAGTCTTGCACAGAGTGAACTGTGTAGTCTAACTTGAAGGTTAAAAGGCAAATACGGCAGCAGCAGAAGGTCTAAAATCAGAACAGGAGACAGACTTAAACTTTTAGATAGGTGTAGACTGAAAATGCTACCTACCTGGAAGTGCAAGCGAAGTCAGATTTGCAATTGCCTTAATTTGTAAATCTTGATGAAAGTTTACATTAAAAAGCAGTTAAACTTCCATTTCTTCTTGCAAACATCACATTTCTCAATTTCATCAGTTTCATCCTGTGCTTGGTAGATATTGAGATAGCAAGTGATTGTACAGATTTGTAGGTCAGAGTGGATCAGTTAGAGGAGACTCCCACACACATGAGAAACTGCAGGAGCAACAAAATAGATTCCCTGATGGAATCACCACATGCTCACTATGAGAAGCGACATGGTTATGCTAGTCCCTGCCAGAGGAGAATGCACACCCACAAAACCTCAGAGGAAATGGGTTTCCAGGTTTGCAGTTCATGGCAGCACAGAAATTCTGCATCTGTGTTCTACACCAAAGGAGAGGAAAAAGCATTGTCTGTCTCATGAGGGCAATGGGACATGGCACAACACATGCTGCTTACACGGTACACGGAGAACCTTTCAACAAGCTTTCTCTCATTTATTTCCTTCTGCCTCTCCTCTCCCATTGCTGTGCTTGAAGGAGAATAGGGAGACACTATCAAGCCACATGCCATCCATTTCACATTTTGTTTCAGTCATTGATAAAATTTCAGAAGGTGATAGTACTGACTTGCCACTTGTTATCAGTGGCAAGATAGTTTCAAGAGAGCTGTACACAAAAGTGAAAAGTCAGATGGAGATGAAAAATGTATTTACATTTGGTTCTCTAAACCTGGATGTCTAATAGTTTGATTAGTCTTTGAAAGTGTGAAGTGTGTTTTTCCTCATAAAGAACATTTACACATCAAGGTGGAGCAACACCCATGTCACTGAGAAAGTAATTTGTCACCAAGTGATTATATTGGCAATAGTGGACAAATTATTTTATTTTAAATAAAGAATCTATATACATGTTTATTGTAGAAATTGAGTATTATGAGATTAAGTCTTGATTACTTGACCTCTGTTACAAAAATCTAAGTAAAAGAAGTTAATGACTTCCTCTAAGGCAACAAGATGAATTACCAGGTTTCAATCACATGAACACCTATACAAACTTTATATGTAAACTCCTGGCATAGGTGTCAGTGAAAGGATTTTAACCTATTCCAGTGGCAAAGATGTGGCAGATGTTGCAACAGGTTGTACAGAACACTTCTGTTGGTGAAAATTCAGAAAAAAGACTTTTAGTTCTAGAAACTGTTCTCAAGAATGGCATTTGGTGAAAAATCTGAAGAAAAAGAATTAACTAAACTAACTAGTTTAAAGGTGGATAAAAGCACACATGAATTTCATGCAAGACATTTACAGAAACCTTCCTTAGAAGATATTTAAATCTAGGATCATTTGGGTTAACTGATGTAGAGTAACAATAATAAAATGAAAACTGAGATTGGTTTAAATAAAGTCTGGAAAACATTCTTAAAGCAGTATCTACTTAAAAAAAAAAAAAAAAGTTAATGAAAGCACAGACCAGGACTCGTAGTATGTCCCAAAGCTCAAATTCTCAACAGACTGATGCTTAGCATTCATTAAGAATTTAATGAAGGGATGGCATTTAACAGACAACCATAAATATGTCAGTATCAGTGAGAACAGAAATTTTACCAAAAGGGCTGAAGAGAATGTTGGCCACACTAAAGAAGCCAAATTTTAATTTAGACTTTCAAGATAATTTAAATTGGAAAGAACAGTCTATTCTAGCTTTGTACATTGAGCTGCTTGACCAGTTTTTGCAAAAGTCTGATATTTAATCTACCTCTCTTTTTCTATTTTTTTTATCCCCTGACAGCCTAAACAGTGTTGGTTGCATTTGATGGTGCCTGAATTTTCAAAGAGTCTGCATAATCTTCTCCAGAAATTTTCAGATATTTCAGATATGTCTGATGTTTTAAGCAACTATTCAATCATCAATAATCTCACAAGGATCATTAATGATCTTATGGCATGTCTAGCTTTTGATAAAAACAAGGTAATCATATACAGAGTTTCTAATTTTATGCTGAATATATTTATTTGAACTTTCTGTTCCTTAGTACTCAGTAATAGTTTTAAAATGTCCAAAGCTTCATTATATTTACTCTCATTTCTCTTCCGGTACATCTGAAATCCTACTTTGTTTAGAAATGCAATGGGTACACTGTGCTAATGCTGGTTAGTCATTATCTCCTGTTTCAAAGGAAAATGGCTTACAAGGAATTACAGCATATACAATGATCTGTATACAGTTATTTAAGTGGTCAAAAATGTGTCATCTTTAAGTTAAATAATTCATTCTGGTCTGTTTGAAATTGGCAGAAATATTCCTTTCTCATCCAGCTTAAATTATGCATTTTGCTAGCGATCCTAATATAAATTTAAAGCTGAGGTAGTTTACTATAGAATCATAGAATTGTTTTGGTTGGAAAAGACCTTTAAGACTATTGAATCTAACTATTAACCTGACACTGCCCATTCCACCGCTAAACCATGTCTCTAAGCACCTCATCTACATGTCTTTTAAATACCTCCAGGGATGGTGACTCCACCCTGGGTGGTATATATTAATATACTCCTAGTATGTATCACAGTGTGTGAAGCTCTGAAAGCTTCACCATGGTTAAATTAACTTTTTATACAAATACACAGCAGAGACTAGAGGATATCAACGTATTTCCATGTGTTTCTGGAAACAGCTAGCTTTTGATTTCCTCATAGTGATCTTTGGTTTAGTACATTCAGCATTAAACATAAAATAATTTTGGAGCCAAACCCAGGAAATTTTTCTTAGTACAGATTTAACCCATGTTCTTATCACTGTCCTCCATATTGACAGTACGGGGTTAAACCCAGGACAAATTTGACCTGCTAGTGTAAGAAACAGTTGTTATGAAAGCCAGAGTCACGTAAAAAGGAAAAAAAAAAAAAAAGATAACCATCTATGGTCTTAACATGAACCTCAATCTTGTTGTTTAGTCTGGCATAACACACTTCTCTGTTAGACCTCAGAGTGATTGAGCTTCCTTGTTTATAACCCTGTTCTTATTTTTAGGTACATTATCGGGGATCTCAGCCTGTTTCTGCGCAGTAGTGTATCCGAGCCATTGTATTCTGTTCCCTGTACACTTATGACAATAGCTATATTTGTGTTGTGTTCCTGTGTTCAGGACCATGTGGAAAACTGCAAAGTAATGTGAAATCAAGGGAACCTTTCTGAAGAGGGAAATAAAAAAAGGTCTCTTAATTTTCAGCATGTGATGGGAGACTGTCTTTCATTCCTTGGCAATTTTACAGCACTGGATGAATATTTTATTTCTATTTGCAAAGCTAATTCGAAATCCTCAGATCAGAGAGCTTGTATGTTTTGTGAACACTGTATACAGCAAATTTGGTATTCTGCAGGTTAAAAATTCAAACAATTTTGTGTCATTTTTTGATATTTTTATCATCTGTTGAGGTGTTGAAATGAGCATATCTCTTGACCTTCTTTCAAGCCTAATTCTATATTTTACTGTAGGATTTTGTAAAGGAAAATGGTCACCTTTATGAAGAAGGTCACTTCATTCCTGAGGACTTTTTTAGGCACTTTAATAGTACCATTGAGGTCTACAAGGAGTTTGCAGACACATTGGATAAGAACGACTGTATTCTGCCTTCAACAGTAGAAACACCTGAGAATGGTAAAATGGCTCTCATTTTAGGGAACAGAATCTAAGTAGATATAAATGGGTGATTTTCCTGTGATTTCAGAGATGCTAAGAATCTGATGCTGTACCTCCGTGTCTCATTTTTGCTGCTGTTAAGATTACTACCAACACCAGAACTCATATTTCTAAGTTCTACCTGGCAGTAAAACTAGCGCCATCATTTCTAGTGACATCATTCTTTAATCCAAATAACCTCACAATGCTCTTCTCTGTTTTGTTTAATCTCCAATATATTCTGAACTACCTTTTTACGTTATTCTTCTTATCTTCTAGTAATGCTCTGTTTAATTTTTATAAGGCAGTAAAGGAGCCTAAGATTGCATTACTGAAAGGATAGGAAGGCAGGACAAGTTGTAAATTACAGCAGTGTCAAATTATCACCATATTCATTCCACTCCTCCTGAAAAGGACCATGTTTGCTTCGGTTAAAAATTTTAACAATCTCAAGTCAGGTTTCTGCAATTTATTGTTATTCTTCCAGTAAATTGAATCTTTGTGTTCTCTTTTCTTTAACTGTCTCTAGTGACAGCTATTAGCTTTTTAATTAGGGCAACATATCCAGTTGCACAGTTATGCCAGTAGTAACAGTAGGTAGATCAGCCCCATAACCTAGAAACTTGTTTAAAGCAATTGTGTTCCAGAATAGCTATTCAGCAGCAGTTCAGTGCATAGAAACATCTGCCTCTTAATAAAAATGCCTTTTTTTGGCTTAATCCACTTTATAAACAGCCTAATAGCCATATCAGAGTAGCTCTATAGCAAATCTTCTTATATAGAGGGAACTGTATTTTAAGTTACATAATGCTGACACAGTCATTTTCTATTTAGATTCCAGAGTCGCTGTCACAAAAACATTTTTGTTTCCTCCTGTTGCTGCCAGTTCCCTTAGGAATGACAGCATTGGCAGTAACACTAACCGTAACAGTAAGTACAAGTGATTGAATTAATATATGTGTCTCCATTCTGTCCTGATATCTGGTTGTTATGAGAGTTCACAGGAAAGCAATGTCATTAATTGTGCAAATTAATGGGAAGTTACTTGTGCCTGAAGGTGTACCATGTGTTTCTCAGCTGTCATAGCAAAATGCAGTCAAAATTTAGAGATGCTCTTGAGTTGCAATCATGTGACTGCTCTCACCAACTTGCAGAGGGCAAATCTCTTCTATTTGACTGTCATGAGGTCTCACTAGTCATATGGCCTTAGCAAACTGTCTGTCCCAGACATCTCATTTTAATTCTCAGGAAATTGCTCCAAATGAACTGTATAGTTCATAGGAATGAACTATATAGGAATAGCTGTACTAAATCAGGCCCAGGGCACTCATCTGGACAATGAGGTTACCTGTACATTGCATTTTGAGACTACTGTCTGTTCCAATCTTGACACCAAACCTAAAGACAGTCCCCAGTTTACTTGCTGCAGTCACAGTGGGACCAGCTGTACAGTCAGTGTGCTTTTGGTTGAGGTCAAGGACAAGGTCACCACACTTTTGGCAGTCTGTAATTTTCTCTGCAGCATGGCCATCTCCATGTGTCTCACCTCTTGGTCAGTGTATGATGTAAGTGGTCACTGACATATAAGAGAGGCTGGAATTGTAGCTGTAAAAGCTCCAGCATTACCTGTCACACAGTCAGAAGGGGCATAGGAATCTGAGGTGAAGAGAAACAGCAAAGTTTCAGAGGCTTTTAATGATATCACATTCAACAAGGTGAATACTCTGAAGCTTTCCATGTGAACAGAAGGAAGGGATTTTCCTTAGAGATTCCTGAAATGGTGATATTGTTGTTCCCTTTGTTCCCATTTCCCAAATGCATCGGATAACAATGTGTCTCTTTTACAATTTTCTCCTTTGCTGCACAAGGATCCATGTTATATAAATGTGATGATGGAGTGAGTGGTTGATAATCTTTGTGCTTAAAAAATCATGGGCTAGGAGTCAGAGTGATGTAGCCTGGTAGGACAATTCCCGCTAAGACTGAATTTTGTCTCATGCTGCTTCTCTTGGAATGTGTAATCTAGTTATTCTCTGTTTGTTTTTTTTTTTATCACTGTGCGTGCTACCTCTTAGTTGCCTTACAGATGCTGTCAGATTTGAAACTCTTCCTGATTGCTTTCTAATTAAGAGGCAGTCTTAAGCCATCGATCCTTAGTACGCTCCGAGTAGAATCAAAAACCTCCTTCGGCTCCTTTCTGCCAGCCTGTCTGCCTCTCTGGAAGAAAATTTCATTGCCATAAATTCCTTGACAAGAGGTCACTGAGTTGGCTGCAAATAACCTGATGAGCCCAGGGCCTATTATGAGGCACCAGGAGGGGGCTAAAGAGTGCATACTTGTCTCTATCAGGTCTGAACATGTGATAATTTTTGCTGTTGTTGCTAGAGGAAGAATATTCAGCTGCAGCCTGAAGCGATGGGAATGGATCAAGGAGCCAAAAGAAAGACAGATAGATTACAGGAGCAACTCAGATAAAAGGAATTTGACTGGGAAGCAGTAACAGGAGGGACGCTGGACAGCACAGTGGAGTGTGGCACCTGTGTCTGTACCATGGAGGGGAGTAAATAAGCAGGTTTATGAATCTTCTTTTATAACTGAAACTGATAATGAAGTAGGAGCAAAGCTTAATTAAAATAATGCAGTAAGTCAAATAAATTGCTTGGCTGGCCATATGCTGTATAGGTGTGTTGAAATAATTATCATTCTCTTAGGCAATTTATTGGAAAATTGGATAGTAGTTAACAGCCTTATGTAGAAATGACATGAGGACTGCATGTCTGGGGCTGTGGACAGTTTGAACTCGTAATAAGATTAAATTGCATTAACTTGGACATTGAATGCTGACTGGTTGGTCCTTATTATTTGTTGAAGTTTTTCGCAGTCAGGAACTTGTGGCATTTTTATTGGCATCTCTGTCTTACTCCCTGAAAATGGTTGTTGGTACTGATTTTAGTTTTGTCTTGGCTTTACTGCTGAGTACGTTTTCTTTTTTCCCGAATCCCTGCCTTCTTGGAAGGAACAATGAATAAACCTTATTACTGCCCATGTGAAGAATTCCCAGCACAGGGGACCCTGTCTCCTGGCTTCAGTATTGTCCTCATAACATCACCACTAGATTCAAATTTCAAAATGGAAAGCATTTGGAGAAGAGGGGAAACCCGCCAAAAAAGCATCTCCAGATGACCCTCTCTAGTTTTGAACAGTTTTTAAATGAGCTATTTAAAATTAATGTTTTCTAGATCACTTAAAAGTGTTCACTGTTTGCAAAAGAACCCCCCCAGATGAATATTTTTAATCTACTAATAGTCTATGTAGTCAAATGGCTTGAATAGCCCTTAATTCTAAATTCAGTTTAGACAAACCTGAAGTGCATCATCTAATAAAATCATTTGTGAAATAACTGTCATAGAGATTGTATATAATATAAATTAACTAAATTACATTTTTTCATTTTGTTGCTACCTTTACTGAGTCATTTTTCTTAACTTCATTGGTATTACAATAATAAAATTAAACTACTATATTAATAGACTTTTGACTAAATCTACACCAAAATCTCACCCCAACTAAGTGTAAAATAGTACAATTACCCTGTTCCTTGTTTGGGTTTTTTGGTTTGGTTTGGTCTTAATGGCAATAGTGCTGTTTTCATCCTTGTATATGGCATGCAGATGTGGCATGTTCCCAATCCACCTCTTCTCTCCTGAACACCACCCTCCACAATTTATTTTGGCTACTTTTGTTTTCTTCTCTATGTATCGCAGGACTGTAGTCAAATTTAAATTCCAATTAACTGTTTAAGTCCCAGTCTCTTTGTTATTTTTCTAGATCATTATACCATGCACATGTTAGAGAATTCATATGAGATGATTCCTATGTAAAGAACAAGTATCAGGCTAAGTCTCAACTGTTATCCCTCACTAAAACCTTTCTTTCACTGGTTGATCCAAACAGACCAATAGTCTGGGTTTTCTTCACATCAGATGAATTTCATGTTGTGAATAAAGCTTGAACATACTAGCTGTACCTAACATTTCTCACTCAATTTAGTGCCATGGTATTAGTTAAATTTTCAGGAAAAGCTCAGTGTTACTTTCTTACATTTTTGCCTATAATTTCATAATTATTAATTATTTAGTTTTATTATTCAGTACTGAACAGCTCAAAGAACATGTAAACACAGAGATGTCTATAACTCTTTTTAGGAAGAAGGTCTACTTTTATAATTAAGCAAAGAATACCATTGCTTAATTCAGTAATTGCACAATTTGAAAATGTTCACCCATGGTTTAATGCAATTGGTGTTGCCTTCTGTGCTTTTGTTCCAACTTTATAGTTAATGCGAAACCCTAATGAACAACTGAGAGCTGTTCTGCATTTTTTATAGATAAGATCTTGTGGTAATTGTGTTGGAGCTGAGCAGAGGTAAAGTGAAAATACCTTTGAGACATACATGGCAAAAAAAAATCAAGCCAGTTCTTTGAATCCTAATTGTTTGCTAAACCTACACACCTGGCTCAAGGTGAAGATTAGCTCAATAACTTCATTGTGTAGCTGAGTGGCTTTTAATATAAGTATATTTTGTTCACAACTTAGTATCTCAATGTCCATGAAGACTGTACATGAATCTACATCAGATAAGCTTATTATCCAAGTATTTCTTTCATAAGGGGCAGAATGAGAGCTCTAAGAGCTGATGGCCTGCTTCCACCCCCCTATTGTACCTTACTGGAGAGAGCATATTTTGAGAGAATAATATACTAACTGCAAAGCAAGCAGTTCCTCTAGCATTGCCCAAGTAGTTCACAAAGTTACTGATACACCTTTTTCTTCTTGTACTCTGCCTTTACATCTGCAGGGAGTAGGAATCTTTCTGTGTAGGACTCTAAAGTTTCTAACAGAGGAAAAGATTTCTATGGAAGGAAAAAAAAACAACAAAAACCAACTTATTGCCAGTCAGCTTGCTTTCTTTATCTCCTGTTTCTTCCTTAGAACACAAGTCTTTGGGAGGTTCTCCAGACTGAAAATTCTCCAACCCCTGTGCTGGTTTAGTTTTACTATAAATAAAAGTCACATGAAGAAACCTACTATGAGACATTTAATTCTCTCCAGATCTTTCAAGATGCTTTTTTTTCTGGAGTTCAAAATTAATTTAATAATCTGTTGTTTGCTTTTTAAGGTAGTTACATGTTATTTAACTTCCAAATTAGTCCATACACTATGAATTTATTAAAAAAAGTCTGTTACCATTTTTAAAAGGTAGACTGGAAGGAGTGTCACAATTTGTCTATTTAGACTCTGTCCCTAGGTTGCAGGTCACTGCATGGAAAACTAATTATGATTTCCTTTCAGTTTTCCATAGATGCTGAAGAAAGCATCTGCATTGGAAATATCTTCACATCTGCCCTGCATTGTAGAGTAGGCAAAGAATTTTTGAGGTTATACATTCTACCATAACATGTTATCACATATATTATGCTCTATATGACCTGTAGAGTTTTTCCTTCAATATTTGTTTCACTTTTCCATTTTTTCTGGAGTTTGCAGGGCAGAATTCAGAAATATGACCATCCCTTAGGATTTACATAATTCAGCTGTTTAACTGAACAGTTTCTCACTGGGAAGAATGGCTAATTTTATTAGGCAAATCAGTGTTGAATTTTTCTTGACTGGAGCACAAGAGCGATATAGGAATTTTATTCTGAGATTCTGATGAAAATACAATGCTGATAAAGTAATGACAGGAAATTTTTTTTGAGATGTTCAAGCCATCTCTACCCCAAACTTGAGTTTGCCCAGATTTCTTGGAGGTCAGTTCTGCAAGCAAACCTCCTTTATGCCTAATCTGGGATGGACAGTTTGAGAAAAGATATGTCCCTCCACTTAATTCCTGCCCTCGCTTTTAATGTCCAAGCAACCAGAGGCAGACTAATTGATAGACTCTCTTTTTCAGCTGATGTTCACCTTTGCAGAATTTTACTATCTTTCCCTTCTCTGTAGACAGATTTCTTTCACAGTAAACTAGCACTGTTTCTGCTTGACCACTATTTCCTCTTTGTGTAGCGAGTCTTGCAGATGTAAATTATTCAAACCCCTCTAATCAGAACGTTTGTAAACACTGTATGAGATATAGAGATATAGATAGTATCTGAGCATATAATATTCAGAGTTTTTGTTTTCTTTTTTTTTAGTTCTGTCTACTATGACTCTAGAACACAGCTGAATTTCAGAGATAAAAAGAATATTTGTGTAAAAACTAGCAAAATGTCAAACAGAAAATCTTGGAGAGTTGAAAATGAGTTGCTATTTAATTATGAGAATGCTCCTTTTTAAACTTAAGGGGTTTATTGGATACTGTTTAATAATGTACTAAATGCACATTGCTTGTCCCAGTATATCATGCTGTACATGCATAGACATTTGCTGTTTGCATGAGTGACAAAAATTTCTACTGCTGACAGTCCATTTTCATTTCTGTATCTAATCATCTACACTTTTCCAATGCTTAGTTTGGTTCTTTTCCTGTAATCTGAGAATGCACCGACCATTTGAGATGCAGACACCAAATCTTGAACTAAACCTAAGTGGATGGTGTCTAAACTAGCACTCTCCTGTGCCTCACTTTGCATTTCAGATGGTGCATCCCAGGGTGACCCCGTAGGACTTTTTACATTCTGCTCTTTATTAAATAGCTGGAAGGACACATTTAAGTCTTGGCATGCATACAGCTCCCTTTGTGGGGAATTAAATTGCTTGTGTACATTAAAGAGTAGGATTTGGGCTCTTCTCTATAAAATGTAAAAAGCTACCAAGAAATGGTTACAACAAAATATTGCACAGCTAGAGTTCAAGGTACAAGGATTTGATCTTACTTAAGTTAGCAGGACCCTTCCAAACAGACATTAGAAGTGAAGTCAGGTTTGTTTTGTTAAAATAATATCCCTGTAGAGGCCTCATGTTGGTCATTCCTTAGTGTCAAGGCACTGTCTATCTGCAGTCAGTGGGGTGTGTCTTATGGAACTCAAGAAAATATGCAAAGTGCCATATATTATCTTCCAAAGAATTAATTTGTTTACAAAGTAAGACCTTTAAAAATTGATAAATTCAAGAAAAAAAAGTTCAGGAAAGAGAAAATTCTATGCAAGTGACAAAAAGAGAATTACTGTTTCAACTGTTCAACACAGCTCTTTTCAGAAACGGGAGGAGCATCCTTGTGGTCAAAAACTTCCTTTGAGATTTTGTATGAAATGCACCTCATGTATAGAGCACTTTGAAGTGTCTATTCTGCTATTTATGATACTATTATCTAGGTGGTGCATAAAAGTACTCCTGCTAATAATGTTGCCCTGAAGATAGTTTTCTGCTATAAATCTGCCTTCACTAATGAGAACATCTGTAATTACAGAAGAGGCACTTGACTTCATTAGCAGCTCCAGTCTGCAAGGGATCAGCATAGCACTGACATCATTGCTGTCTCTTCTTATTGGCTTTATTTTGGGAGCCATATACTGGAAGGTAAGACATATTACATTTAAGTATTTTACATAGTGATGAAACATTTCTTAGTTATCGGGAGGCGGGAAGAACAGAATATTCTGCATTTGAAAGCAACAGACACCTCTTTTGATCTTCACTGAACTCTCTGACATGCATTTGTAAATCTATGTTGTTAAATTCTTGAATTCCACCACCAAAATGCCAATCCTGTATTGTCAGCATGATAGCTGTCTAATTGGAAATTAAAAACATGGGATTCCCCAAATTTCTTAATCTCCTATTATATCTTGAGAAGTGGATTCTTCTGCTTTTGCCCCTTTTTCTCTGCCTACAATACAAATGCTTTGACAGTAAAATTATACCAGTATCAGATGTATGTTAGATGACAAGATTTAGCCTACCTTTTTCAAGATAGTTGTGATATTGAAAATGTGAAGCAAATTGAAACATACAATAATTGTTTAGGGGGTTGTTAAGGAAAGCTCTAGAATATTTATTTTTAATGTATTTTATTCTCAGAAAACACATCCCAAATCCAGACCAGAAAGTGATGAGATTACACAGTGTCATGATTGTCAAGAGGAAAATGAGATAAGGTATATTGTTTGACTTTATATATGTATATACAAATGTAAATTTATCTTTGAAAGCTACTTCCTGAAGGTTTCTCTGTATCTCTAAGACAAACACAAAAAAAGACAAACACAAGGACTTGCTGTAGAGGCAAAATGTGTGCTCTGTGTGTGCGTCTTAAAAGAGCTTCTACTTTAAATATAAGAATTGATATGGAGAGGATTTCTACATACAAAATTTTATTTAGGGAACATTACCTTCAGTGTATCTGTGCTTACTTCCTCTGTGAGAATCGATTGCTAAGACCAATAGGGGAAGCAACAAAAAAAAAAGTTAATTTTGTTGTTTACTATGTGGTGTAAAGCTAGGTTGATATTATGCAAATAAATAGAAAACAATGTCCTAAGTCCTTCTAAATGTTTTTTACATTAACATAATTTATGTTCTTTCATTTTTCTGCATTCCCCGGGGTGTCTCTGTATAAGCATCTGTGTATTCCAGGGTTGTTTTAATGTTCATAGAAAGTTAATGAGAATTCATTCAAATCCAAATAACTTCCTGAGGTCATCCTGAAATTATTCATGTCTCTATTTGTACTTAAAAACTTCACTATCTTAATTTTTAGCAGGAAATAAATATGTGTAATTCAGTCAATCAAATATGCCTTAGAAATAATAGCTGACGGCTTCAAAGTTGCTTAGACATGACTTGGGCAAAGAAGTCTGTGAAATTCAGAAAAGGGCTTAGTGATATTTTATATTAGAATAGTTAATACTAAAGCATTTTGAGAGTGTCACTTAATATCATATTTCAGTATGTTTGGTCAAATTTTATCTAAGGGGGATTAAGAGAAAGATCTGATGCAGATGGCAGAAGGACATATCATATCCTTCTCACACTGTGTGAAATACCTGCTGCTGCCCACTGTTGAAAGCAAAAATAGGTGAGGTTCTGATCTAGTTGTTTGGTTACAGGAGCTGAAATTTTCAGTGCTCAAGCTTATTCTAGAATAATACATTCTTCAACCAAAATGTTTTTTTTGTGCAGTGCATAGAGGGGAAGACTGTGTATTCACAAAGTATATTAGTTGCTACAAATAACTCATCCTGCACCTCATCCTCATAGTATTAAAGCTTGTGAAATAGAACAAACATCTTCCTTTTAATTTCACAGGAAATACAAACGATTGCTTCATAGGGAGAAGGAAAAAAAAAAAAAAAAAAGAGGAAACAGTTAAATCCAGGAGGTGGCCTTAACAGGAAATTTAAACAGGTTACATTCTCCATCAGATGTATTCATAAATATGTGTCATATATTTTTTTATCCTTTCTCCCTGATAATTTTTTTTATCTATAACTAGGATGACCTGATAGCAAACATAATTCTAATATTTTGAATTCCCTTTTATTGTGACTTACTGATAAACCCTTTCATTCCATTTCCTTGAAACACTAGCATTGTAATAATAAAGTACCTTTTTTTTTTTTTCAGTATGTTGCAGCAAAAAGAAAAGGAACATCTACAAGTGTAGTTGTAGCTTTTTCTTCCTCAACACTGTTACTGATTTGTGTACTGGTAAGTTGTTATGGTTGAGGGTCTTACCATAGGCTTAATAATTTAATAACTTTAATAACTCCTTCCCCTCCACACTAACCATCTTCACTAATGCTTGTTTCCAGCCTGGTCGAGCTTTTATTAGTTCAGAATCTGTTCTGGGAAAAAAACAAAACTTGTTGTCAGTAGGCTTTGTTTCTGACTAAGATCTTTAGCAGTTAATGTAAATAATCCTGCATCATTAAGCTAGTCATTTAATGTTTAACTTGAAAGTTACAAAAAATGAAATATGCCAGAATTCCAAAATGAAGGACAGCTAGTGCTTCTTCTTTTTGTCATTAAAGACAATATGGGGAAGTCATCAACTGTTGTCCTTCAGCTTTTTCTAAGCAACATGACATAAAGCCCACAGTCCTTAAACTATCAGGTGAGTGTAGGAGAACAGGCCAAGTATTGCCAAGCTTCTATTAATTGTTGCTTTCTCAGCATGGTTTGCAGTCTCTGTAGCCTTATCAGATACATCTTTCTTGCTTTAGTATGTAAGAGTGAGCAGCAAAGCTGAGTGAGTTTTCTTGGTCCCAGCTGTGCTCTGCAGAACAGTGCATTTCTCTGGTAAGGGTGAGCAGCATAGGAATTTTGCTGTATTTACCCCATGGCATCTCTGGCAAGTGTCTGGAAGACTCAGGCAGCATTGAGTACTGCTTCATTTTACATCATGAGTGGTAAAGAGCAGTGTAAGAGTGTAACAACCAATCCAGGTTTTACAGTTTATCCTGTAGCAGTCATTCTCAGGTGTATTCCAGAGTGTCCATTGTGATCAAGATAGCTACAACAGTGTTTTGTTCTAACATCTACTTACTGAGAAGAGAAATCACCACTGCATTGGACAAGTTATTTGATTTTTCCAAGGATGTAAACTTAGTTTGGTATTGGCTTGCCCAGATGAACTTCCCTTTGAGGGGAAGTTTGTTGCCAGAGATTGCCAGATATCAAAATGAACAAACATAACTTTTCTGTAACTGTGAGAATTGTTGCATCACCACAGATGACATGAATGAGCTTTTACAGGCAAGTATGTTCTTGGACCAAGAAAGTATGTCTTACAAGAAAATTTTTCATTTCAGAGTAAAGGAATGTCTGTGCAAGTGTTGCTGAATTTATTTCCCATGTTAGAAGAAAAAAATGTCTATGCTCTATGTCTGTGAAAAGGTCTGCTGTTTAGGAATATAGAGAAGAAAACGCATCAGCAAAATTATAATTTCTGTTTTTCTTCTCAGGCAGGTAACAGTTCCATGTTCGCTTCATAAATGAAGCAGCTTTAAGCACATTCGTATTCCTTCTGGAGTGACAGACTGAGTCTGCATCTGTTGTTGCTGCCCATGACTCCATAGATATGATATAGAAATGAGGACAATTTGTGTTTGCTACTGTGAAAACAACACTGAATCGAACAACAACTAGAAGAGTGTGCACTTAGCAGAACTTACTCTTATGTGAATATCTACCTTGTGTGGCATTTGGAGATCATTTATTGCATTAATACTTGTAGCTGACTGGCAAGCAAAGTACATGTCCTGAACAAAAAGCATCTTTCAAATGCCTCCAACTATGTGTAGTCATTGAAAGTCATAAATACCTTTGCATCCTTAATTTAAGTTCTGTGTCCTCTACCTTACCTTGCTGTCTTCAGATGGAGTACTGTGAACTGATAGAAAATGCAGAAATGGATACAGATAATATACTCTTCAATATTGTATATAAAACTTGAGAACAAAGTTATGCCATGGACCCATGCTCTAGCCTTTTACTTATTAGGAGCTATGCTTATGCCTGGCAAAGGTTGTTTGTACAGCAACATGTGGTCTCCGTTGGGTGCCAGGTGGCCGATTGCCCACCCCAGAAAACCTCAAGAATTCATCAGTATTGGTGGTTTCTGTTTAGGAGAAGCAAGTGCTGGATAAAAACAAAGTGAATAGGAGGTGACTGTACCTTATGGAGCTTTGAAGCATTAAGGGTAACTGCTGGGTATGTGAACACTGGTGAAATTTCCAACCATGCCAAGGGAAAGGAAAGTAAAGAGTCTGAATTGCGTTCAAACAGTGGAGTAAGGACAAACCCATGAAATGCATTTTGAATGCTGAAGTTGAATGCCATGTTTTTAAATGTATAGCATAGAAAATCTGAAACATGATGAGAATGTATTTAGCTTTTACTTACATCAGCTGTAATTAACATTTGCATTGTGTTTTAAGTGATTAGTAAGCTTTAATATCCTGGCATTCTCCACTTTTAAAGTTAATTCTCTCAAAACAAAAGAGAAAGGCTTTATTTCCCACTTTTTTTCTGCATCTAATGTTATAGCATCCATGGAATCTGTACAGGACTGATGTACAGACATGCATTTTCAAGTAAATCAAGTAAAAGAGTATTTGTACATCTTTTCATCATGACTCTTTCCAAATATTGACTATGAATTATTTACCTGTATTAGGGGTTTCTACTTCAGAAAGTAAAGGTGTCTCACTTCAGATGGCAAACTGTCATCTGTCATTAACTGAACAGATCAGCAAGTTTTAGGTGAAGTAACTTGAAAACGAAAATAAAAACACCACCTTTCTAATGTTTGGCATAAAGTTGGAGTTTCCTTTAATTATATAGTTACTTAATATTTTAAGAATTCTTGTGAAAATGTTAATCACCTGCTGAATTTTCTGAGAAACATACATAAAAAGAATATGACATACATATAATACATACATTTGTGTGTGTGCATGTGTGCGTGTATGTGTCTGTGTTGGTAAAACAGAGTCATCTTTCATACTTACTGAAAAAAAAAAAAACAAGCCAAAAAACACCTCAATACCTGTGTTTGATGACAGTGTTTGATGACTGTGTTTGATGACAGAGCTTATATGTGTGTGTAGTCACTCCATGTGGAATTTTGACCCTACTCAGATCAATGTGGAAACTCCTTGTGAATTCACTGATAGAAGTATTTGATCATTTGAAACTAATTTTTTTTTATTTATACTGGTGCCTTTTTTTGCACATCCTCAGTGTCAGAAAAGGGTCCTCATGTCCTTCTTGGCTGGTATAAATTAGCATAGTTCCATTAGCATTAACAGTGCTTTGGGGTTTGCATCGAGGAAGTTCTCTTAAACTAGATCAGAAGCAGCTTAGTATGAGAACTAAGCCTTCATTTTTATTCAGAAGGTACTGGAGCACTCATCATTTAATAAAAAAAGTCAAGGTTGCTCATTACTTATAAAAAAGCTAGTGCATTCCGAATCTTAACTCTGCAAAAACAAAATAACAGAAATTCCCACATGCAACTCAGTCTCATTTGACATTGAGTAGTTCTTTAGTCACAAATCCTTCAGACTTTCTGTTTCAAACTTAATTAAGCGTTACCCTAAAAGAAATATCAGCATGACCCATTTGATGGGAAATTTGCACCTTACTGGTAATGAGGAGTGTAATTGCATATTTGTTTTGACAGAGCAGAAAAGTATTCACAGTAAATGACAGCAAATTATCCTTATATATTTTACAAAAAAAACGTTGCTATAAAATGCATTCTCAAAGCAAGCATATGCATTTGATGTTTTACATTACTTTTCGTAGATTCAGTTAAACAAAATTCTTGTATTTATTAATGTTCTTTGTTCATAAAATGTTCCTTTTCCTAAATGCAATTTTTTCCAGAAGAACACTGTAATGTTTCACATTGGTGTGCCCAAAAATTATACTTTGATATTCAAAATGAACAATGTTTTAGGCTCCTTAGTCTACTGTTCAATACTAAATTAAATATCATTTGTAAATTGAAACATACATTAAACCCAGATAGACCCCTGAAAAATCTTCACCTTCCAAGAGTAACAACTTAAAATAATAGCTAAGTCCCTTTCAAATAATGTCAGATACTTTAATGCCTTCCATGTAGCATGACAAATTTAAGGCTACATGAGAAAAGAAAGAAAATTAATGTATAAACCTTCCAACTTCACATCAAAAATATTGTTCTTTGAATGTGCACCGAAGTAGTATGATGCATGGAGTAGTAGAACTGTTGCTGGATCTCCTGGTTTTCCTGTTCCCTGCATCCCATTTTGAGAGATCTGAATAAAACATTCAGTGTTCTCAAACATTTTGCAAAGCAAGACACTTCTAGATATTTGTGGATACAGTGAATGGTATGACACTTGGAAATGTAATTGTGAAATTATTTGAAAGTTTCTGTGCCCAATTTGTCTACACACTGAGGAGACCGTTACTTTGGATGTAGTGAAATTTTGAAAGACTAGTGACCTGTGAGACATCCTGAAAATCAATAGAAATAGAAAAAAGTTACTGCCCAGTGTGCATAGGGATGGCAGAAATAGTCCTTTAATGATGTCTTTATGCAGATGTAGCTATTTAACTTCTGAAGAGTGATCAGTTATTCAGTCTTCTTTTTTGGTAGACAGATTCCATGCATTAACACAGTTAGAAAATGAACACAGTTTCTCTTAAAATGAAACTGGAGAAAAGCAAAGGTTGTAATTTTTTTTTATACAAAAGTCAACCAAATTTGCTTTTCAGATATCTGTGTTTTTATGAGAAACTAACGTTTTTAGGTTTCCTTTGGAGTAGTTGAATTTTGCATGCAATTAATAGTGGCCTTGTGAGAATAAAAAGAAGATTAGTGATATACTGAGTAACTCAATGTGCTACTTTAGGTGTGTGTTTACTTGAATAAATTAATGGTACTTATTTAATCACAAGGTCATTTTATAAGGTTATAAAATGTGCTATACTATGGAGTGTGTGTACAACCTGCACATTTTTTAGATTCTGATCTTCACCAGCTGTTTTCTCTGTTGCTCTCTCTGTAACATTGAAACTGTTCAGTACACACAATACAACTATTCAATTGAAAAGCTAGCTATATATAAAAAATGCAGATATTTTGAGTCAGATTTACATTTAAGAATTATCCAACATTCTTCAATTCAGGAATCTGATTCAACCATCTATTAACTGAAGACCTACAATAATGGTGGCACGTTGCTATTATGTTATCAAATTGATGGAACGCGGAAACTTCAGACTCTTTAGTGATAGAGACACAGACGTTTGCTGGTTGTATCATGGGAAAATTCATTTATTTCAATGTAAAACTCAGCACAGTCTTGCATAGTTACATTTTGACTGAAGGTAATCAACAAAGTTTATAAAATGTGATGTGTATGTATATATTTGTCTTCTTAAAGATAGATGTTTTCTCAGATCCTTTTTTATACCAGTTGAAATTTGGAATTTACATTATATACATATACTTTATTGTTCTAAATAAAGATATTATGCACTGCCAAATAATTAGCATATTGTGCTGTGTCAGTCCCATTTAAGAGTGGTTTTTAAGTACTGTCATCTTCTGGAAGAATTTTCTGCCAGACTGTATGTTTCTAGATGCAGACTTTCATAATACATTTCGTTTCTTAATCATGCATTTTGAAGTCTTGTGCCACTGAAGCATATATCCTTATAATCAGCCTTCAGTGCTGATCTGTAGTGTAGCTGTGATTGTGAAAATTATTCTAACTTCAGAACTAAAACTTTCTTGTAGCTCTTTAATGAGCTTAAATTTGTTTGTGCCCTGCTTTAGGCAATTTTTCACATGCCACTCTTGCTATTAGCCAATAAAAAGTCTGAATGTTGTTGATGCCCTTCTTTTGCAGTAAGTGGCATTTACCAACTAAAATAAATGGTGTTTTCATCTGAGATCAGAGCTTATACCGTAAGGGTGACATCCTTCTTTTTAGGTCTCATTGGTTTATTGCAGCTTTCCAGTAAGAAGCACGGGACTGGGGATTATTGAGAGGAAAAAACTGAGTTGCTCAGGGATCTCTGGGACTGATCCACTCCTGGGAGAGACTGAAAGGATTCCAGCATAAGAAGAAGGGATAAACCTGCTGAGGTTTTCAACCTATCTCAAAGAGAGGTAAGGAGACTTAGAAGAAAGATGAGGTGAAGCTGCAGTAGGCAGATAGAAGGGGGTTACAAATAGGAGAGAGGTAAAGATAGGACTGATGAGAATAAACAGAGAGCAGGGTTGATTAGCTGTGACACAGGGGAACAGGATTTGGATATGGTAGAATTTAGGGCATGGACAAGAATGAGAGCTGTGGACATTGATTTGGACACAGCAAGCTGCAGAACTTGAAGAAGGCCATGGTGCAGTGGAGCTTTGCATTGATGATGTAGCAGAAGTCATGCCCTGAGGATTAAGACTCAGGCGGGTCAAAGTATGATGGGCACTCAATTCAGCTAGGGCTAGGTGTATACTATGTAGCTGCAGAGGTTGGAGATGAGTGTAGTTGATGTGGAAAGCATCATTAATGTCACCAAAGTTACAGTCTTGACTTGGAAATTTGGGAAGACAGAATTAACAGCAGGGCACCCAGAATGGGATATGAAAGCTCTTCACTAACAAAGGAAGTCCTGCTGAAGTCAGGAGCTGGTTACTGGCAATCTGTTTCAATGTTGAGAAGGAGATCGGTGATCAGTGGTGTCCATTAGAGGTCTCTGTTTGGACCAGAACAGTTTAATATCATAATCAATGACATGGACAGTGGAATCAAGTGCACACTTGGCAAGTTTTCAGATGACACCAAGCTGAGTAGTGTAGTTGACATGGCTAATGGACAGATGCCATTCAGAGGGACCTGAACAAGCTTGAGAAGGGGGCCTGTGTGAACCTCATGATGTTCAACAAGGTCAAGTGCAAGGTCCTGCACATGGGTCAGGGCAACCCTCAATATCAACACAGGCTCAGGGATGAAGGGATTGAGAGCAGCCCTACAGAGAAGGACTTGGGGGTACGGGCAGATGAAAAGCTGTACATGAGGACATGGTTTAGTGGTGGGCTTGTCAGTGTTAGTTAATGGTTTGACTTGATGGTCTTAAAGGTCTTTTCCAAATGAAAATATTATATGATTCTGTTAGCCATCAGTGTGTGCTCACAGACAAGAAAGCCAAACAGAACCTGGCCTGCATCCAAAGAAGCATGGCCAGAAGGTTCAGGGAGGTGATTCTGCCTTTGGAGTCCTCAACACAGGAAAGTCATGGACCTGTTGAAGCAGGTCAAGAGGATAGGAACAAAAATGATCAGAGGAATGAAACATTTCTACTGTGAAGAAAGGCTGAGAGAGTTGGGGTCATTCAGCCTGGAGAAGGCTCTGGGGGAAACCTTATTGCAGCCTTTCAGAACTTAAAGAGAGCCTGTAAGAAAGATGAGGACCAATCCTTTTGTACTGTCTGTAGTGACTGGACAAGGGGTAAGGGTTTTAAACTACAAGAGGACAGATAGATATAGATAGATTAGATATGCAGAAGAAATTTTTTTAAGATGAGTGTTGTGAAAAACTGGAACAGGTTGCTCAGGTAGATGCCCCATCCCTAGAAACATTCAAGGTCAGGTTGGACGGGGATCTAAGCAAGCTGCTCTAGATGAAGATGCAGGGAGGTTGGGCTAAATGACCTTTAAAGGTCCCTTCCAACCCAAACTATTCCATGATTCTGTGATTCTATGAATTGTAACATCCTTAGATGGAATAACAGGTAAGAGTGAAATGCTGGGAAAGAAGATGTAACTCTTCAGTGAAAGAGACACTACCATAACATTTTTGGTAGTCTGACAATTTTTGGTGCTTTACATAATGCTGACTAACTACTCACCAGTAACACCACCACTTCATCTAGAGAACCCTAGAGACTTAAATGTGCTAAAGGATCAAGAAAAATATTTACCTTCAGTTTTCCAATTTCAGTGTATCCAAAACAATGAATATAAACATCTTGTTCAGTGGACAGGAACAAAGACAATCTTTTTTCCGAGGCATGGAGAACATTATTAACGGAATTATCCTATTTCTGTCATGCAGAAAAACAATGCTTATTATAATGAACTGCCGTTTCTTGATAGCAATATATTTGAACAGCTTAATATTTCCATGAAGGGACAGTCCTTTAGATCAGCTGTGTATATGCCCACTCCACATACACTCCATATGATGTTCCAGTGTAATTTTATTCCATGCTAAAAAATGTATGTTACTAAACATTTTGCTCCAAAGTTCCTGAATGGTAATACATCAGATGTCTTTAGTTTTAACAAGATGGGTTGTTTCAGGATTTCACACTACATTAACAACTTTTAGAAGTAACTTCATTACTACTGTTCACGTAGCCATGGATGATAAATTTTCTTCCAAAGTTCCAATGTTTCTAAAATGGATTAAGTTTCCCCAAAAACTATACTGAAGCATGTGCTAACACAATCAAGTTTCACATTGTTTGGTGATCAGGTAGTGAGGTGGATCAGGAACTGGTTGAAAGGAAGGAGTCAGAGAGTTGTAGTCAATGGGGCAGAATCTGGTTGGAGGTGTGTCACTAGTGGAGTCCCTCAGGGGTCGGTGCTGGGACCGGTGTTGTTCAATATCTTCATCAACAACTTGGATGAGGGTATAGAATGTACCCTCAGCAAGTTTGCTGATGACACTAAGCTGGGAGGAGTGGCTGACACACCAGAGGGCTGTGCTGCCATTCAGAGAGACTTGGACAGGCTGGAGAGTTGGGCAGGGAGAAACATGATGAAATTCAACAAGGGGAAGTGTAGAGTCTTGCATATGGGGAAGAACAACAAGATGTTCCAGTATAGNTATGCTTAAAGGAAATTACTATGTGCTGGTGTGTAGTAGAAATTAGGGCTAAATTAAAGCAGACTGTCAAAATTGTAAAAAGTGAGGGAATAGAAGCTTAGCCTTCATTTTCCTCCACCATGTCCTGATGAAAGTTGTTTCAACATGTAACAGGAAAAATCCCAACTGTGATTATGGCTCCCCTGACTTGTGAACCTTTCTACAAGATCCCACGATAAGCAAGAAGAAACTAAAAATACAGATTAGACTTTTTCCAGACATACATGAGCCTTGGGCTTCTGGCCAGTCACAAAATACAGGGACAATTTTCATTCTTTTTTGGCAAAGAAGATATTTTCTTGAGTTCATGGAAAAATGTTCGACTGAGATCACAAAAGCCTCTTTGTTTGTCACCAGCTCTGCTGTGCAGGATAATAGCATGATAGTAAAAATGGCCCAATTAGAGTAAAGAAGCTGCAGAGCAAAATGTATAGCTTTTGTCACTTTAAGTGACTACCCCAAGTGACAAAATGTCATCTTAGAAATTTCACCTTGTCATCTCCTACATTGTGATTGATGATTATTAGGACTCCACAGGTTATTTAATCTGTCATGTACTTAAAGCTAAATATTTTAGACCTTCCTTCTTGGCAATGCTGTCATCATTAACAAAACACAGAACAGCCTTCACCTTTAGAAATGACAAAATGGGGATGTGTCTCAAAACCAATTAATAACATCAGTGAAGGCAGAGACATAGCTTCTAAATCTTTTGAATCAAATCCCCAAGAATAATGCAATGAGCTCTTTGGGGCAATTACTCCTTTACCAGAAGTTGAGAAGAAATTAGCCCATTGTCATGGTGGTACTGCCTGGCAGTTTGTTGCTGTCTTGTTTCATACTGTTCCAGAGGAATCCAATTGCCTTAGTCATTAAGCACAGTGTTTTCTTGATTTTATTTTTCTTGCTTTAACCTATGGATCAAAGAGTTGTGCAAATGAACAATGATATTATGTGTTATAATTGGGTACTCACTACACTTCAAATTGAATCATAGATACACAGCAAAGTTTTAAGCAGGAATACTAATGTACCTGTAGTGTGTGCATGTGTGTGGGATGAAGGGTGCTGGAGGTGTGTGGAAGAAGAGGCAGTGTGTGGATTTAGCAAACCTTTCAGGTAACTACCATGATCCTCAATCATCTTCAATCATACACCCTGAAGGAATGGTTGCACATTACAGAATCACTCACAAATCCAACCCTTGGCAAGAGCAAGCCTCAGGATTGCCAAGTCCTGTGTGCTGCTCAAAAGACTCACTGAGTGCCCCACCCTGTGCTGCACTCCCCAGACATCAGCAACTCAGTCCTTTCACCCTTTCTGCTCTGTGGCTGCACATGCCAAAACTACACACACCTACTCTGTCCCTGGGGGCACCTATAATGAATCTGTCTATATTTCCATATAGGCCACCAAGGTTTCTCTACTGAGAGTCAAAAACTGTCTCTGGGTTGCATGACTCACATGGGTCTTCTGCATTTCATCCTGGACCATAACTGGAAACTCCCTGAAACTGCAGGTTTCCTCTCTTGAAAATCTAAACTTTTGTGTCCTGTTACTATCCATTCCTTCCTTCAGCCCCTGCCCTGATTCCCTGTGCCCTCCAGTTGAGACACAGTCTGCAACTAAAACCTCAGTTGTTCTTAGTAGCCCTGCCATTATCAGCATTTATGTAGGCAGGAAACATTTGAGTTAGTATTTAGGAAGAAAACACTTCAAACTGTTTAGCAAAAGATTGGACTTCTGAAATTGTTCCAGATGGCTTGATCTCAACAGTTGCTGTATTCGTAACTTGGATGAAGGGTGAGGTCATCATGACCACCAGATGTGGACATTGTACAGCTATAACTGCAGTATTGCTAGTCTGACTGCAAAGTGTACTGCACAGCTGTATACATGCAGGCTGCAAGCACTGAAACTCCCTGCAAGTTTCCTCAGAGAAAAAAAAAAAGAGTATGTTATGCTGCATAGATATATTAACCCTGTTTTCCCTAAAAAAAAATCTGCCCATCAGACTTAAGATAGCAACAGCTGGTCAAGTTAACTGCTTGTTTGTGTGTTTGGTTCTTACATAGCTGCTGTTAATAAGGCTTCCTGTGCAGATTGACTGAACACTGACATCTCCTAGTGAACCTCTTGTTGGTCTTGATCAGACTGATTATAGCCTGAGCTCATTTTGATGGATTTCTTCCTGCTGTATTCCTGCCACCTCCTGTGACAAAAAACTTGCTGAGGACCAGT
Organism: Chloroceryle aenea; assembly: GCA_013399075.1. Classification (NCBI taxonomy): domain Eukaryota; kingdom Metazoa; phylum Chordata; class Aves; order Coraciiformes; family Cerylidae; genus Chloroceryle; species Chloroceryle aenea. The sequence goes on from VWZY01007047.1 coordinate 176,644, forward strand.
GTGTCTTTACTGACCCAAGACACGCAGCACACTCAGTCCAGTAGCCAGGCTTGCATGCTCTGACCAGGCAGACACTAAGAGGAAAGAATATAGCCTCAAAGGGCAAACTGCATCCACTGCTTCTTTACCCTACATCACAGGACAGACTGTGGGAAATAATGCCATGCCTGTCTTGAACTTCCCTCTGCCTTGGTCTCAGAAGGCTTTCACTATATTTTGCACAGCAACCCTGATTCAAAGGGACAGAGAAGCACAGCCTTCATCCTAGCCTGGCAAGCAGAAGCTTAAGAAGGCCTTTGATTTAGTTTTTCCTCCTTTTTGGGCAAATGCTTTAATGACTTAAATACTGATATCCATCATTCCCCTCGTGTGAAGTGATGGAAAGGCAGCTGCCTGATCCCCAATATTATAAAATTGTTTTTAGATGAATGCAGTCCTGTGAATGATGTAATTAAGGAATATTTATTACAGGTCCTGGAATTCTATAATTTCTTTGAAGAACAGAATAAGCATAAAAGAAGAGAAGAAAGTATCAAATTATTAATTCGTATTAACTGGTTAATTGTATTAAAAGCTGGACTATAAACCATAGAATTTCACACAGGGATTCCTGAACTTAATCTGCTGTTTTATAAGGGACCTTGTACATTGCAAATATCCATTTAATCTAAACTGAAAGAAATATGAAAGCAAATTTACATTGAAGAAAGTTATTAACTATCATTATGTAAAAATTAATTTTATTTCCACTTCAAACTTTTCTGTGTGACTCTATAAAGTGTTAAGAGTGCTCTAATAAGGTCAGACTTTAACTGCAGGAGACAGAGGAAGCCATCGTATGACTTCAGTAATTAAGTAAAGCACTTGAAATATCAAAACATGCAATCTACCTCATAAAATGTTATTTTTTCTTGGAAATATAAAAATCTGGTCAAGAAGGAAGCAGCAAAAAAAAAAGAAAACACAAGTTTTTTTCTTGGAGGAGTTCATCCTTTCAGCTCACAACAATATTTCTGACTTTAAATACTTCTCTATGAGTAAGGTATTTATCAGAGCTCCTTCGCCTGAGGTTACTGCTTTCAGAGGAAAGCTGGCAACTCCACAGGAAATAGCTCAGGTAGAAATTTCTTGCTCTCTTGTATACTAACATCAACCAGGCCAACTTGAAATGCTTACAGATCTTCTGGTATTTAATAAATGAAGCTGAGGTAGGTGACACAGCACTGCAAGGGTTGAGGACCATCGTATATTCTGCCAGGTTTGGAGTGAGAGACAATGTCCAGCAAAGGACTGATAATGGACACCTGAGTATGGGAAAAAACATTATAGCCTGTGACATTCATCTGATTGCAGTTTGCTACTAAGAATAAACAAAAAAACACAGGCCAACAGAGTGAGGTGGCAAATCCCCCATTCAAAGAACAAGTGTGTTGATTGAGTATAGCAACACAAAAACTCATACTTGGTTGTACTACAAGATCTTAAGAAACATCAAAGCACAATCTCCAGTTTTTTAGTTATTCCCTAGAAAATAGATTTACGATAATAAGAAGATAAATCCCTCCCTTCTTGCCTAATTTCCAGTTATATGAGACATAATTAATTTATTCCAGGCAGTGTTTCTCAAATGACATCCAGGATCTCAGAACAACAGTGGGGCAAAAATAATCAAATACACCAGCTGTTGAAGCTAAAAACAGATACAAAAGAGAAAGAAGTTTTAAAGCACTTTTTCTAAAACTTTAATTCTCTGGGTTCAAAAAAGGCTTTTGAGTCATTTGGTTTGTTTGCTGCAAGTGCGGACAGGCAGAATTTACTTCCTGCTGTAATCTTGAGGATAAAGATTCAAGTTTTTACCCTAGAAAAATAACACATTACATTTTATCCATCTATTGGGAATATTACTTAACCATGTACAAAACTGATTCGTGTCTACAAATTTTTTCCATTTAGAGTTCTGCCAAGCATAGTATCTGCATTGTTTATTACAAGTAATATTGTACATTTCCTTTTTTTTTTTTTATGCAGTCTTTAGCAATTTTTTTCTCTTAAGCCACTTCTAGTTGTTTCTCTCTTCAGCTCTTGTTTGACCCTTTCTACCTACATCTAGGAATAGCGAACGAGAATATTTTGTTAAATGAAAGCTTTATAAAAATACTAAATATATAAAAATACTAAAATATTTAAAAAAAAAAAACCAAACGAAGTTATTTAAATTTTTGAAAAACCTAGTATTTAATCTTTTGTGGATCAAACTCAGGATTAGCATGTTAAGGTGAGTTCAGTCTTTATTATACTGAGTAGGTATCATAAAAAGATACAAAAGATGAATGAGCCTCACAGTAAAGGCAGGCATTTCAGCTTGTGAGACATCACTTGTTTTCTTCCCTCTACTTACAACTATATGCAAATTCTCCTCTCCTATGTGTCTAGAAGTATGACCTGAAATATTTTATCAGAAGTTCCTAGTAGGTTGTAAAGCTTTAAAATTGATCATTTTCTTAATTTGGTATGTTAGGAAATCAGACTAGAACCCATCATCCTCTCCAGTACAGAGTCAGTGGTATTTTTGTCAGTCCTGAAGCAATTAATTTTTACCCGCCAGTAAGAAAGAGATCTACTCAGCTGAACATCAATCTTTACTCTTAAAATAATATCCTTCAGTGTATCACTTAGAGCTTCTTTGCTGCACTGTTGCTTGCTTCCCTAAAGAATGGAGAACAGACCATTCCCTTTCTTTTTTTCAGAAACCTTCTAAAAAATTGAAGTTTATTAACTTGTGTCTTCTCAGCCTTTTCCAGAGATAAATAACACTGCTTACTTCAGTCCTTCTTCACAGGTAGTGTTTCCAGCAATCTCCAGCTGCTGACTCCTCAATTTATTCAAATATATCCAAATATATCCAAAAAGGTGCATGCCTATAAATTAGCAGTATATTTTTTTTATTATTTAAAGTACTGTTATCCAAAATACTGAAACATTTTTGTCTTAGAACTAGCAGTTCTCCAGAGCTCCAAAACAAGCTGAGATCTTTGCAAACAAGAAAATACTAAATCAACAGTCAGCGAGTTCAGCAATATAGTGCCTTTAGTCAACAAATTTTGCTGTATATTGACCAGATCTCTTTTTTTTTTTTTTTTTGAGCATGTTATAATGAAATATGACATAGCAATTTCAGATTAATTTTTCAGCTGGTATGTCACTATGACCCTCAGCAGCCACACTGCAACTTCCCCAAACATTGGATAGTTGATGTGCTATTGAAATTTTCTTTCAAGAACCCATCATACATATTGAACAGAAACATTCATTCTTTAGATTTTTCTGAAAAAAATGATAATTATATATTACCATAAAACATAATCTTTTTTCAGACATTACAGCATTTCCCTAAAGATGGAAATTCCATCTCTGTCTCTGAAGGAAGCAAAAGGTTTGCTACCGGAGGACTTGTTCCAGAACAGCTACTTCTGATTAAATACAGGAATGGGCCCTCTAAATGTGAGCTAATACTCTCTGCTTCCAAATAAATTAACCTTTTTAGAAAATGAATTTAGTATATTTGATACAAACAGTCTCATTTCCATCCAGGATATCCAACACCATGTACAAATTAACTGCATAATGCAGACAAAAGAAAAGAGATTTTTGCTTTATTTTAAACCTTTCTTTAATGGAAACTAGTTTTGCTGATAACCAAGTCAATAGGCCAACCACATTTTTAGTGAGATATAAATGCCAGCAATACAAAAGTGTCAAACCTCAATATTAAATTATAGCTTTGGAGTCTAACACCCTGTGGAGCACAAGCTTACTCAAAGTATATCAGAACTGACTGTGAAAACATGGATTGTATTACCAATGGCCTTCCTTAAGATAAGGTTTGCTTTTCAAATAAAATCTCTCTAGTTAATTCCATGTCACAGGACAAAAGCACAAAAATAGCTCCTTTTGAGCAGTTTAAATCACACCTAAGTATCACTACATATTTGAATGGTCTACTTTTCTCTGGGAAGACACTTAATTTCAAGAGGAGGATGCAATGTTCCAGACCAACTATTTTATATTTGCTTATATGCCACCAGCAAGTGAAGATGATTCAAGACAGGAGTGGGAATAGTGTGGCAACAACAGACATGGCAGACACCTCTTTAGCTGTATGAAGTTCTTTGCTGCCAGTTGCAAGGGATAGACACCACTTTTTTTTTTTTTCCCCTCAAAGGGTATGGAAAAGCGCTGCCCAGCCCAGACAGGTCTGCAATTTCTTCTCCCCTATGACTTCTCAAGTATCTGGATCTCCTCTTTTATTTTTTTCTCCATAGAACCATGTTTTCAAAACAAGTGAACATCAAATGATGAGACCTCCTGAAGCACAGAGCACCATAACACAGATGAGCACCTTTACTGTGAAGAACTACTTGTTAGAGTCTTGTGTATGGGCATTGTCAGTGGTAAGGCATTTGCCCTTGAGCATGGTGGTGACATTTTAGTAGGAATACTTCATTTTTCCCACCACCACATTAAACCCATCTTTCTCTGAATTAATTTGCAACCTGCTCTGTTTCTTTTTCATCTCACCTAGCAAGGAGCTGCTGTCTGTAGCAGTGACACAAGAACAATACTTTATTTAAATAATTTCCAAGTGGAGGTAGTCATTAATGCAGACAGTTCTGAAGGCAAGTGAAACAGCAATTGCCAGCAAGCACAGTTAATGATACTGTCCCATAGGGCTGCAGTCTGATTCAGAACATGCCTTTTTGACTTATTTTTCACTTTTTTCCATGAATAGAGTCCCCTAAAATAAAGGTCTTTCTCCTATTGCAACAGAGATTATTTGAGAAGCTGTGATTAGGTCCAGAGCAGAGAGGAGATGTGAAGCAAGCAAGTGCAAGGTAGAAAGACAACACAGGAAGGAGGAAGATGTTCAGAATCCATCATTAATTTGTGGTCTGTAAATTGACAGCCTATCAAATGTCAAACTCAAGGTTAGAGCTATATCCACAGACATGTATACATACCACTTACCATTCAAAATTCAGATAGTGTTGGGTAAGTGCCACCTTGCCATTTGTGATTGACTTGCCTCTCCCTCCTGCTCTGGCACATGCTCACCCAGCCACACAAGCACAGTAAGGCACACTGGAACATATTTCATCGGAACATGGACAGCACTGTAAAACATTCTTCTGCAGATGCCAGCTTGCAATGGCTGGACACAGCAGACTGGTCTCAACTGAAGGCAAGAAAAAGCAGAGCTAAGTGTCTCATGCAAGGGGTTTTAGGGGAGGCTGAAAACAAGCTCTCCATTGTTCGCAGAAACATTGCAGAATTCTTGGGGGATGTGAATTATTTTGATTTTGTTTTTTGTTGTTTTTTTTTTTCCTGCAGAACATCAGGAAAGCCGAAAGATTAGCAGGGAAGCAAATAAACATCTGCTTTCTCAGGCATGTGTTGCCACACATAAACCCAGAGACAGTAGTTGACCCGTAAAACGTGCTGTTCAGTCTCTGAAGTGGATCAATTAGCAGGAAGTGGATCAATTAGCAGGTACATTCTCCTTTGTCTATGATTAAACCACAGAAGCAAATCAAAAAACATAGGATTAGAATGCAGGTTGGAAGGCATCTGTGGACTCTGTCCTGTCCAATCCCTGACAACATTTAGCAGCTCTATCACCAAAGTGATAGAAAATATTCTGACAGTTAGAGTGCTTTTCAGTGTGGGAAGTGGGAGTTTTAAGTGTAGAACCTGAATTATATAGACAGGATAACTATAAGGAGAAAGCACACCTAATTGATGGGAAGAAGAACAAATGAATAACACAGTAAAGAAAGGAAATTGAAAAAGGAATGAGATGTAGGAAAACATACAGAAAGATACTCATACTTTCTGAAGGGTACCATACCCACATTATGCCCTTTTGTTAGGACTTGTTTCTTTCTGCTTCATACTTTGTGTCCTTTTGTCCCTCATTAAATGGGGGATATGAAATACACTGTAACCTTATAATAAAAATATATTACTGCAAAGCGACTCATATACTACACTTCCAATGTTTGAGATTAATCTGTAGAAGTTGGTTTCCATTCTTCATTAGCTACTGAAAAGTGAAAAAACAAAACAAAACACAACTAAAGCAAAAACAGATGAAAATTGAAAACAAATACCATAATAAATTATGTGAAAGGAAAAGATGGAGTTAATTGAAAATGTTTATTGATTTCCAAGTAGCACAAAAGATTAAAATTGCCGGGGCTGAGTGATCCTGAAAGACAAAAAAAAATTAGAAAATATATAGCTTATGTGATGTGGAATTTCTCTAGACTAGTCACTAGAAAATTATCTTTTCTATACCAGCAATTCTTTATATTCCATATAGAAGTGAATGTCCTGCCTTCTCAATGGAAACTGCCAGACTTTCCAATATTCAAAGAGCCTCTACATAGAAAATCACTTTTGGACAGCCACCATGGAAGAGCTCATACCAAATTTATATTCTAATTAATTTTCCTATCTTACACAAGAGTCAGTATAGTATTTCTAAATCTATGTTTATTTACAATGACTTATTTTGCATAAGGGATAAAACAGCTGCAATATGACATGATTCTTGAACCAGAGAGAACAACTCATACAGCTAGTGCATTTCCCAGCCACGCATCATCATGAATAACAAAAGATCAACTAAGCTCTTTCGGATATTAAACCAAGTAATTTGGAAGGAAATGCCAGAGTACTGAGATGTTGTACACTAACATTCAGATGAAGATTTTCATAAGTCTCCATTTAGCTTGATATTCCATCATACTGCAAAACAAGTCCATAATAAAATAAGCCATAGATAAAAAGGGCTACTGTTTGAGCAGCTAGTCATAATGATCTTTCTCCAGATCTAATCTAGGAGCAGTGCAGGGTGACTATCAGTACCAGCTGTGAGTTTCTGAGGAGGAAAAGTGGCAGACAGAGTTTAAACATGACTTTAGGAAGAAGGAAGACAAAACTCTTTCATCAAGAATCTTACTCAGGTCACACACCTGAGCATTTCTGAGAAAGAAAAATGCTTGCTGTTTTTTTTTATTTCTCTGGTTAGGCAAACAAGACACTGTGGTTGTATTGTGAATAACTATTTTACTAAAAACATAGCCATTTCATGTAATAAACATTTCATACCAATTAAAAAAAAAAAAAAA